>JAMQGT020012143.1:0-172514 GCA_024447675.2 Pterophyllum scalare
GTGTGTACATGGTCAAACCATTGCCATGCAGCCTGCTGCAGGGACCAGACTCGGTCTACAGAGCCACCTGAAACTGTTGGCCAGGGATGCCATTAGCAGCGTTTAAGGCAGCATGCAGCCTCCTATCATTTTACCACTTCAGACCTTCTCATCTCCTGCATCCTCGCTGTTCCTCTCAGTTCCTAAAAGGCATCTGGAAAAGTGAGGATGAAGGACAGAAATGTTTGGGGAGGACATATGGATCTGAACGAGGCCTGGAGTTTACAAACCGTGACAGGAAGAGGACAGTTTCACTTCTCAAAGATGATCAGCTGTGTGACCAAAAACACAGAGATTAAAGAAAGTGTGATATGTGGTCACACTGCACTACACTGTGAATTTGATAAAAGAAGTCCTAACTATGAAAGTTAGGAGCACATGGAAATCATAAAGAGCAGCAGCTGGTCTTCAGCTGTTGTAGCTGCTGTATGGGTGCAGCTGGTTTTGGGCAGGTTAGTGACCTGCAGATGATCCCAGTCTTGCTTTGTCTTTCTTCATAGTCACAAGACAAATCAGAGCGATTGTGAAAGGATCAAAGATGTGGAAAAAAGAACTGAGAACTGTTTTTCCCTGCTTCTTTGTAAAAACAGAAAAGTTCAGTGCATGGAGCATTTTATGCTTATTGTTTTATATTTATGTAAAAAATATCATCTTAAAGGTGACTACTAACTGCAGACTGTCTGAAGGATTAATGTAGCAAATTTCATAAAGTCTATAGTAGCTTCACATAGAAACAATAATCCTAGCAGGCAGAATTGTAACCACTGCTTATGTGTTACCAGCACATTAGTGAGCACAGAGCAGGAACATCTGCAGGTCATAAAGGGACAGTTGGGTAGAGTCCATTCTTGCTTCAGTGCTGAAAAATCTGTTATGCTGCAATCAGCCTTTTTCCAAATTTGGACAATAAAATATCTTCCTTCCTTACTGGGGTGGCTGTGGCTCAGGAGGTAGAGCAGGTCACCTACTAATTGGAAGGTTGGAGGTTTGATTCCTGGCTGCTCCGGGCTGCATGCCAAAGTATCCTTCGGCGAGAAACTGAACCCCAAGTTGCTCTCTGATGCAAGCATTGGAGGATGAATGTTAGACAGTGAAAGCACTTAGCTTAGTGACACAGGGACGTGCTTGTATGAATGGGTGAATGCAAACGTGTTGTATAAGCACTCTGAGTGCCCAGTTAGAGTAGAAAAGTGCTATATAAGACCTAGTCCATTAATAAGAATATGGTTGACATCAGTGATAAAACTGGGTTTGATTGAGATGCAGTTTGTAAACCTGCTGACAGTAAGTAGCTTGTTTAATGCTTTACTATGTAAGACACGGATCATAGGTGATCATTTAGCGTGCAATGATTTACACTGTCAGAAAGTATTAGCATCAAAAGAAATGAATATGGAACATAGCAGGTGACAGTATTAAATAGTAAATGCCCCTCAGTGTCAGAGCTATCTGCCTGTGTTCATGTAGACTGTCTCTGGCTGCGCAGAGCTCACTCTGGCCTCAGTATTCCTCTCATTGCAGGATGCTGATGACTACCAAACCTTTTCCAGTGCATTAACGTGTTCAGCTAGGTTCTGTGAGGGTTAGGGCCTGCTGCCTTTCTATGCTGAGGAACAGGCTTCATCAATAAGAGACTTTCTGTCACAGCCACCCTGACCCTGTTTTCTAATGCAGTATTTTTCAGCCCTGTTTTTTGTGTTATGATGCAACAAGCAGTACACAGCTTGGACTTTTATCAGTATTCCTTTGTAAGCGTTTCTTTGGACAGGTCTGGACTGCACTTCACACTCCTCTGGCTGGTAGTTTTTGCATAAACAGACAAACAGCACTGATCACAGGCACACTGCTCACTGCTCATGGTGTGCTTTTAGATTATTGCACATTCCTGAGGCCATCCTACTGTTGCACCTCTACTGTTGCAACAAACCTCAACAACATGAAATCTCCACCAAAAAGAAGGAAGCAGCGCTGCAAGTGTCGACAGAAAGGGAGGGAAGCGGGACGATAATTAAAAGTACATTTAATATGTGAAAGCTGTGCTTTGTTTTTCTGTTTTAAGACTCAGTTCAACACAGCAGTAGAATGTGACATGACCATTTCAAGTGTGTGCTTCTGGGAAAAAGCTTCTGTCATTTCTGTGAAAGGTAGATTACATGTAAAATTCCTCTCTTGCAACAGAGCCAGGAAGACGGTTTCATTTCAATCTGTCCTGACCAATCACAGCCTGCTACACAGCTCCTCTGGTGGATTGTGCAATGGTTATAAAAGAATGAGAAAACTGTTCAGCCAACACTTCTCTCCAACATACAGGACACACATTTGGAGCTGAGCACCTGAGCACAAGGTAACAACTCACAAGTAGATCAGTGTGTAGCTGCAAACTTTATGAACTTGATTCCACTCTGTTAATATGATCAGAGACATTTGCTTGTTGATTTCAAGTATCTGACATGCATGCATGAAAAGAGTCTGAAGTGCTGCAAAGAGCGCTGATACACAAAGGCTTAAATGATGCTGAGAGACCACACGTTTGCTTTGTGTTGCTGTGTGCCTGACAACAGCACATCAGCTCTATCAAAATGACTTGTCATTGGGCAGCAAATGAATCAAAATACAAAGTTCAGACTCGGGTTGTGAGCTGACTTCGGTTCATTTTGTCATGTTTTGGAGCAAGACACTGAAATGAGGCGTGCCTGCAGCTACACTCTCTCAGATGTGTGCGTCTGATATGTGCATGATGTTTGATTTGAAAAGCACGATGCTGTCCGGCTGAGCGTACGCTCTGAGGCATTCAGTATGTGAACGGTGATTTTATTTCATTTGCAATAATTTAGAAGCACTAAAAGCATTAAAGGCTACTGTTACACGGATCACTCACTTATTTTTCAGCGCATCGTTCCTGAAGTGTCGTTTCCAGGCTCCATGAGCTCATTCATACGTTTCTGTTTTCTCTGACTTCCAGACCAAAACATGAAAGCTGCAGTGTGTGCCATCCTTCTCCTGCTGACTCTGTATCACGGTACTTTTTTAGTCTTTGCATACATGCAATATGTGTACTTTATGACTTCCAGTGAAAAACTGGAGCATAACAGTAATCAGTAATTCATTACAGAACACAGTAGGAATTACAGTAATGTTAAATTGTTGCTTTTAGGACCCTGATTTTTTGCTGCAAAGCTGTAAAGACATAACTTAGAGTACCTGTAGTATTTACTGCAAATGGTACAAATCACTAAATTCAGCGAAGCTGCAGTGGAGCGAGTTATTATTTACATCTTCCAGCAGGTGTAGCTGTTGCTGTATGACTTCAGAGGGAAGAAAAGAAGAGAATATGATAGGGCTGCAGTGTATTGATTTTCAGATTTGTGTATGAAAGCACCTGAAAATGCTCTACAAGTGAATGTTGTGCTACATTTTGTGCTCAGAATGATCTGTGATTACCTTTACATGTGTGTGTGTGTGTGTGTGTGTGTGTGTGTGTGTGTCTTATTCCCAGGAGAGGCACTGAAGTGTAACTATTGTTTCTCAAACGATAGCAACCTCTGCACTCCTACAGGCACCCAGACCTGCTCCGGATCAGCTAATGCCTGTGCTGCTGTGATCTTCCAAGGCGCCCTGAGTAAGTCCTTTATGGAGGGTACAGTGTGAATAAATCTTTAAATCTCAGAACAAATCTTTTTTCTGTTGTTAGTTAGCATTCTATTGCACTCAAATTTATCTAGATTATATAACAAGTCATGAAATTTATCTCACAATAAAAAGATGTACCTATTAAATAACCTAATTTCAAGGCTATCGATGCATTAAAGAATAGTTCCACAGTTTTTCTGGTCAATTTGTAAAATGTTAGCCAGATGCCTGCATGAACATCAAAATACTTTTGCTGGCTTAAAGAGGTTTCCTCCAAAAGTGAGTGCTGGGGTAAATGCAGGGGTTCATGCAGATGGGTGACAATTCAAAGGACAAAACAACATCAGGTGCCCTAAGACTGGGAAAGAACAATTTCAGTTCAAGTTGAAATTGAATGTCCATGGAAGGATGGATGGAACACCATTCCTCCAAAAGGTATTCCCAGATCATTTTCATTCTTATTAAATTTCATTAAATTCAATTTTAGTTATATAGTGCCAAATCACAACAAACAGTCACCTTTATATATTCAGGGTCGTCTGATCCAGCCCTAACTAAAAGCTTGATCAAAAAGGAAAGTTTTAAGCCTAATCTTAAAAATAGAGAGGGTGTCTGTCTCCCGAATCCAAGCTGGGAGCTGGTTCCACAGAAGAGGGGCCTGAAAGCTGAAGGCTCTGCCTCCCATTCTACTCTGAAGTATCCTAGGAACCACAAGTAAGCCAGCAGTCTGAGAACGAAGTGCTCTATTGGGGTGATACGGTACTATGAGGTCTTTGAGATAAGATGGGGCCTGATTATTCTAAGACCTTGTATGTGTAGGAGAAGGATTTTAAATTCTATCTCTAGATTTAACAGGGAGCCAATGAAGAGAAGCCAATATGGGAGAAATCTGCTCTCTCGTTCTAGTCCCTGTCAGTACTCTAGCTGCAGCATTTTGGATCAGCTGAAGGCTTTTCAGGGAGCTTTTAGGACAGCCTGATAATAATGAATTACAGTAGTCCAGCCTAGAAGTAATAAATGCATGGATTAACTTTTCAGCCTCAGTCTGAGAAAGGATGTTTCTAATTTTAGAAATATTGCGCAAATGTAAAAAAGCGGTCCTACATATTTGTTTAATATGTGCATTGAAGGACATATCCTGGTCAAAAATGACTCCAAGATTTCTCACAGTGTTACTGGAGGCCAAAGTAATGCCATCCAGAGTAAGTATCTGGTTTGACACCATGTTTCTAAGATTTGTGGGGCACAAGAACTTCAGTTTGATCTGAATTTAGAGCAGGAAATTAGAGGTCATCCAGGCCTTTATGTCTTTAAGACATTCCTGCAGTTTAACTAACTGATGTGTGTCATCTGGCTTCATGGATAATAAAGCTGGGTATCATCTGCATAACAATGAAAATGTGATGCAATGCTTTCTAATAATACTGCCTACGGGAAGCATGTATAGTGTAAATAAAATTGGTCCTAGCACAGAACCCTGTGGAACTCCATAATTAACCTTAGTGTGTGAAGACGACTCCCCAGTTACATGAACAAATTGGAGTCTATTTGATAAATATGATTCAAACCACTGCAGTGCAGTACCTTTAATACCTATGGCATGCTCTAATCTCTGTAATAAAATTTTATGGTCAATAGTATTGAATGCTGCACTTGAATAATCAAATCATTATCAGATCAAATCATTCTGTGACCCTTTTATGTCCTATGAATGGGTGCAGTAGAAAGATTTTCACCACAGGATAACAGTGATCACTCAGAGCTGTTTGGAACTGATTAGGAGTGACTCTCTGCTTCAAGGTGACAAACAAATAAAACTCCCCCACAGCGATAACAGAACCACAGACAGAGTCAACAGTTCACCCATCTGTGCCTGTATTTGCAAGTTCAACTATATGTCACATTCATATTTTGAACACTGCATAAACAGAAGGAATGATGAAAAAAAAGAAATCATTTACATACTTATACTGTATGTGCATCTGATTGTTAAGACACATATTAAATGAATATCTAAACCAGTGTATGACTGTATATTTGTGTGTCCACAGTTTAAATGTATACTTTTTGTTCATTGATTCTAGGTGCTTCGTTCCGTCAGTGCATGAACATGGCGGTGTGTCAGGGCTACATTACAACGCCTGGTGTGTTTGCCCAGTGCTGCAGCACCGACCTTTGCAACTGATCCTCTTCACTTATGATTTCTAATGTCAAGACTGGACTTTGTTAGCTTCATATTCTTCTTACACTGCTGCCAATAAAATGAAATTCGCCTTGCCTTCTCTAAATGGAATGGCATTTGTGCATAGCTCTGTACAAGTACCACTGA
Source organism: Pterophyllum scalare (assembly GCA_024447675.2). NCBI lineage: Eukaryota > Metazoa > Chordata > Actinopteri > Cichliformes > Cichlidae > Pterophyllum > Pterophyllum scalare. The sequence goes on from JAMQGT020012143.1 coordinate 5,999, forward strand.
TAATTTAACTTAACCAGCAAGGCTTAAATCTGGATGCCACTAGATGGCAGCAGCGCACTATGCAGCGTGATGAGGAGCCACTCTGACCATTGCTGCATACATATATGTTTTCATATGCGTGTTGAGACAAACAGTGAAGTTGAGTGACATTTTGATATCTGAGTTTTGATGTCTTTTTTCTTCATATGATGAATTTAAATGACGAGTGGTGGGGCTTATCACTTATTAAAGCCAGGTCGTTTCACCTGAGGTTTAATAATGGATTATTCTGAGCTGAACATATGCAAATGAAACACATTTTTCAGTCACAGGCAAAGATCAGCTGAAACAGAGATAGATGTGTTCTCCTCTGTGTGGGCTGCTTGCATGCCTATGAGCTGATGGCTTGGCTTGTCACTTGTAAGAGTAATGTAGCATCCAAAGGCTATTGTATTAGTCAGTCTGTAAATCTGATACAGGGCCAACTGAATTTAACACAGGGGGAAAAGCCTTCTGCTGAAAGCAGTTCTGCTAAATGCATGATAGGCATTCTGTGTATTTAAGCAACATTATAGTATCAATAATACATAAGCATAAAATGAATCACATATGTTGAATTACACAGATTTGAAACCCTTCTCTTTGCCAAAGCAGTCTCTACACAGTGATCTCAATTAATACCTAATGCACAGAAAATGATCCAGCCACTCCTTTGGTAACAGTTACTTCCCTGAGACTGTGAATAAATCTGTAAAAGCTTTGTGCATTTGGACAATACTTTTTTCTTTGTTACTTTTTCAAAATTGCTCAACCTCTGTCACGTTGCTAAGGGACTGAGTCCAGGCACGAATTCTGGGCAAAACGCAAATTTTGACATAGACACTAATTTATCACACCGAGGAAGGTGGCATAAATAAGTAAAACAGCTCTCAGCTTAATGTATTACAGTTCAGCAGCACCACAACATATGGCACACCAGCCAAAATTAACATAAATTTGAAGTCAGTATGTAAGTGCAGTTCAATAAGGATTTATTTCCAAACTATTGTATTACAAAGCATTATTTATAGCTCAAAGTCCTCCAAACCTTGATGACCATATACACAAAGTGGCTTGTCTCTACCCTCTGTAATGACCCACAATGGGATACTGGTGGTAGGAGATATGCTGCATATAACAATCAATGTATGTATGTTTTTAATCCAAATGTATTTATAAACCACCAGTTATTCAAAGATTCACTATGAGTAAGCACTCACAGTTGGTAGGAAAGAACTCCCTTTTAACAAGAAGAGACCTCTGGCAGATCCAGGCTCAGCGAATGGAAGCTGTGTGAGTCAGGGAGGTCAGATGGGAAAGAACTAAATAAAAACAATCACATAAAACCAAACCCTCTACAAAGTGACAGTTCACTCTTTCTCATTGTCAAATACTGCTGCTATTTCAAAACTGCTCACCTCTCAGAGAAATGCATAAAGGGCCCACTGACATCCCACTGGGTGATGACAGTGGTGACCTGGACATCATTCCCATTCAGCACACTTGGAATAATGCTTCGTGGACAGCCATTTATTCACATTTTCTAGCCTTTCTGACCACTATGGTCTAACAGCCTGGCTTGCCATCCTTTTTAAACCTGTGGGCAATGCACAAGAGAGGTGAAGAAGAGAGTGAGGTGGGCTGGATTGGGTGGAGACAAGTGTCAGGGGTGAATTGTGACAGAAGGGCAGCAGCAAAAGTGAAAGGGAAGGTTTACAAGATGGTAGTGAGACCTGCTATGATGTATGGTTTGGAGACAGTAGCACTGACAAAAACACAGGAGGTGGAGCTGGAGGTGGAGGAGCTGAAGATGCTAAGATTTTCATTGGGAGTGACCAGGATGGACAGGATTAGAAACTAGTACATCAGAGGGAAAGCTCAGGGTGAGCGGTGTGGAGACAAAGTTAGAGAGGCAAAGCTGGGATGGTTTGGACACACGTGTAGAGGAGGGACAGTGGATATACTGGACAAAGAATGCTGAAAATGGATCTGCCAGGCAGGAGAAAGAGAAAGACCACAGAGGAGGCTCATGGATGTAGTCTAGGAGAACATGCAAAAGACTGGTGTGGCAGACGATCCACTGTAGCGACTCCTGAAGGTAGCAGACTGTTGGCTTGAATAAGTAACACAAACAGAAAGTGTTCAATATTTAATTGGCCTATCCATCTACCCAACCTCCTCCTTGCATTGGCTCTGTGGATCTATAGAAAACTCATGTGACATCCTGTTTGTTTTTGTCATAATTACTATTTCTAATCCCCTTTGTGAATCACCACCTTATCCAGTGATCCCAGGAGCTATGCTGTCAGGGGCATTTTGTCCCTGGCAGGATCTCCCAAGGTAAATTGTTCCTGGGTGAGGGGCCAGACAAAGAAAAATTCTGAAAACCCCTACAGGCCCAGGGTAGAGGCTCAAGAATGAGTGTCTGGTGGCCTTGGGGCGAAGCCCTAATAAGCTACATGGGTCCGTGCTCCTGTGGGCCCCTTAAATTCCCAAATCCAGTAGAGCTTTGATTGCACTCCAAGGAAGGTTTAGGACATTGAGTCTGGGTGTACCATGTTTTTCACTTCCATTGCTGAGGCAGCTGCACAGAGCTGGGGCTGCCTGTCGTGGTGGTAATCCCTGAACAAGATGGTGGACACTGTTTTACCTAGGTTGGTTAGTCTTTGGGACTCCAGTGGCAGCTGACATGCACTAGCAGGCCAAGTGGAGTGTGGCAGTAGCTGAAGCAAAAACCCAGGTCTGGGTGGAGTTCAGTGAGATCATGAAACAAGACTTCTGGTTGGCCTCAAAGCGATTCTGGCAAACTGTCAGATGACCCAGGAAGGGGAAGCTGTGCTCTACTCACACTGTATACTGTGGGGGTGGGATGCTGCTGACCCCAACAGAGGATATAGTCAGGTGATGGAAGGAACACTTTGAGGATCTCCTTATCTACTGTCATACCTTTAGTAATGGAAGCAGAGTCAGTAATGGAAGCAGAGTCACCTATTACTGGGGTGGGGGTCACTGATGTAGTTAAACAACTATTAGGTGGCAGGGCCCCTGGGGTGGATGAGGTTTGCCCTAAATTCCTTAAGGCTCTGGATGTTGTAGGGCTGTCCTGGTTTAGATGTCTCTCCAAAGTTGTGTGGAGCTCTGGGACGGTGCCTCTATATTGTCAGTTTGGGGTGGTGCTTTCCCTGTTCAAGAAGGGGGACCAGAGGGTGTGCTCCAACTCTGAGAGGGCTCCCATTCCTCAGCCTCCATGGGAAGGTCTATGTCAGGGAACTGGAGTGAACAGTCCATCCATTAGTCGAACCTCAGATTCAGGAGGAACAGTATGGTTTTTGTCTTGGCCACACACTGATCACTGAACCAGTTCTTTTTCTGTTTTGGGAGGATGGAGTTTCTGGCTCATTGTTATGGGCCAATCGATCCTTGTACAACTGCAACAACGGCTCGGTTTGTACTCCCAACAGTAAGTCAGACTGTCGAATTCTGTTCATAGTTTTTATGGACAGAATATCTGGGTGTAGCCAGGTGGTAGCTTTTGTGGCCTCAGGATTTCATCTTTGCCTTTTGTGGATGATGCGGTTCTGCTGGCTTCATCAGGTAGTGACCTCCAGCCTTCACAGGAGCAATTTGTGACTGAATGTGAAGCAGTGGGAATGAGAATCAGCACCTTCAAATCCATGACCATGGTTCTCAGCAAGAAAAAGGTGGAGTTCCCACTCCGAATGTGGGACAAGTTGTTGCCTCAAGTGGAGGAGTTTACATATCTTGGGTCTTGGTCACGAGTAAGGGGAGAGTGGAGTGTGAGATTGACAGATTGCGGATGCTGTCCCCATCTGTTGTGGTGAAGAGAAGGCTGAGTGTGAAAGCAGCATTGCCATGACTTTGCCCTCTCTTGGCTGGCTGGGAAACAACTTGGCACCCCTTTGGGTGAGCGTGAAGAGGTGGTCAGGGAAAGGGAAGTCTGGGCTTTTCTGCTTAGATTGATGGCCCTGTACACTGTAAATCCGGATAAGTTAAATCTACTTAAGAAAACCAAGGTAACTCATAAATTTTTTAAGTAATGAAACATTAGTTGAATAAGCGCAGTGGACTATGTTCAATGTACTTGAGGCCCTTTTGGAATGGAATTGAAGATCTAAGTTGAATGTACTAATGTCAGAGTTTCAGTAACTTAAGATACTTAGTTTAAGCAATCATTCACCACTCATTTAGTTATCTCAGCTTGTTAAAGTAAGCACTACTCCATTACCAATTGAACTAAATTGTATGCTCTAATTCACCAAATTTATCTTTTATAGTTCGTAAAATCCCAGCTGCCATAAGGCAGGGTACACCCTATACAGGTGGCCAGCCTGTTGCACGGCTAACACAGACAACCATTCACACCTGTGGGCAATTTAGAGTGACCATGCAGACACAGGGAGAACATGCAAACTCTACACAGCAAGGGCCTGGGCCAAGGTGGAATCAAACCCAGACCTTCCTGATGTCATTCTAGCTGTGAGGCAGCACTGCTAACCACCACGCCCAAAAGCTGGGTTTACAGTGTAACCTGGATAAGTGGTAGAAAATGTAAAGCTGGATGGATTGATGCTGTTTCTTATAGAGAGCAGTTTTGTATGAATTTTAGAAGACTAAGTCTTAAATTACTGATATTGTGTCACATATTTGTTAGAGGACTTTTAACATTCAAACATCACAGTCGGTCACATGGATACTTTGTGTGGAAGGATAGTTTTAGCTCTTTAGCTGCCAGTGACTCACCCTCAACAATAGAGTCCAGGCATCTTTGTCTTGTTGCTACTCTCAGAGTGTCCTCCCAGTGGTTGCAACTTCTGCTTCTAGGAGTAGAGATGAATGTGCTAAAGTCAGCGCAAAAGCTTCATCAGCTGCAGCCAGCTTATAATGAAGTCCTGCTATTTTCACTCTGCCAGACTGTACTCTCTGCTACCCTGCTTCTCAATTATCAAACTAAACAGTTGATAATTGAATATGTGTCTTGAGCCATCCTATCCCATCATTGCTCCCAGTTAGCTTGGCTCTCCCACTCCTCAGACTCTCAGCCATTAGCCCAGCCACATCTCTTGCTTTTCCCTGCCTGCTCGCCAACTTGATCAGTGATTTATAATAAATCAGTCTGGCTTTTCTCCTGTTTTATAGTGCATGCAACTCCTTTCACCTGTTTGTTGTTCACCGTAACAAGATGTGCCTAATAATCTGCAGAGAGAGCCTATGACAAACATTTTGCTATATACGTAGGGAGATGATTAAAATCTTGGGAATTTGTGGATCACAATGGAAGATAAGATATAAACTCACAAAGCAGCTTTATTGTTGAGCTTTTACCAAATACAAAATCATGTCAGGAACAGGTAGTTTGAAATTATAACTCTTCCACAGTACGTATTTGATCCTGTCTCCCTCCCTCACCCTCAACTGGTCATGGCGATGGCTGCCCCTCCCTGAGCCTGGTAATGCTCGAGGTTTTTCCTGTAAAAAGGGAGATTTTCCTCCCCACTGTCACCAAGTGCTTGCTCATAGGGGGTTGTATGATTTTTGTGGTTTCCTCTGTATTATTTTTGGTCTTTACATTGTTGTCTGTTGTGAGGTAGAACTGTAGGAAGTGCAGTAAATCAAACTATCTGCCTGTGAACACCTCAGGGTTCATAAGGAGCAGCTAGATGAATTGTTGCTGTTGATGAATTACTGTTTTTTCTTTCTCTCCTTCCCTCCTTGTATATCTTGTTTATGATATTGCCTGTTTCTATTCAGATAGCTGGCTGGCATCAACTGATCCTTGACATTGTTTTCAATCCATTGTGATTTCTAAAATTAGGAACATCCTTTCTCAGACCGATGCTGAAAAGTTAATCCATGCATTTATTACTTCTAGGCTGGATTATTGTAATTCACTATTATCAGGCTGTCCTAAAAACTCCCTGAAAAGCCTTCAGCTGATCCAAAATGCTGCAGCTAGAGTACTGACAGGGACTAGAACAAGAGAGCAGATTTCTCCCATATTGGCTTCTCTTCATTGGCTCCCTGTTAAATCTAGAGTAGAATTTAAAATCCTTCTCCTAACATACAAGGTCTTGAATAATCAGGCCCCATCTTATCTCAAAGACCTCATAGTACCGTATCACCATATCTGGCTCTCTTCCACAGCATGTCTTTTGTCCTGTCTCTCTCCCCTCAGCCCAACCGGTCTCAGCAGATGACTGCCCCTCCCTGAGCCTGGTTCTGCTGGAGGTTTCTTTCTGTTAAAAGGGAGTTTTTCCTTCCCATGTCGCCAAGTGCTTGCTCATAGGGGGTCATTTTGACTGTTGGATTTTCTCTGTAATTATTGTAGGAACTGGACAATATAAAGCTCCTTGAGGTGACTGTTTGCTGTGATTTGGCGCTATATAAATATAATTGAATCTACCATTCAATTAATGGGTAGATAAATAAAATTGAATTGAATTGAACTGAATTAAATTGAAACTCTATTAAATTGTACTCTAACAATTTTTTTCCCAATCCTTCTGAATTTCACTATCATGTGCTAGCCCCTCATCATCTCCAAGTCACAACAAGTTCATGGCCTGTGGCGCAAATTTCTTTCACAACCATGCTCCTTCTATTCCATATGCCAAATACCTCTATTTTATTCATAAACCTTTTAACTAAGTCCCTGACTGAGTGCACAGTGCATTAGATTCTGCCAGTTCTTGATACAAAGCAAAACAGCTGGCTCCTGGCTTTGACCACAGATCAAGTGATGATCAGCTGCCAAGTTCCCAGCAAACCAGCCCCCTTGTATGGGGGCACTGTGGGTACACACATATAGTTTGTCAACACAAACAGCTCACTGTTGGCCCCAGAACTGGCATAAAATGCCCTTACCCAGGCCTAACAGTGAGGGGCCCAGATGCAATCCACATTTTATCTGAACCTGCATTGGATTTACCACCAGGACCCCAAAGTACAGGGTCCACATATGTCCCACATTTGACACTGTTACTTGAGACCACAGTGGGGTGCCTATTAAGGGCCTTCAGTGGGCGGCCCACATTGGGATGAAGTGCAGAACCCTGAACCCTGAATTTATCTTGTGTTTGTTCCATCTTGTGTTGTTTCTAAACTGCAGTTTAACACATATACACCAATCAGAGATAACAGGGTGGTTGTAGCTCAGGAGGTAGAGCAGGTTACCTACTAATGGGAAAGTTGGTGATTTGATCCATGGCTGCTCCAGGCTGCATTTCCTTGGGCAAGATATTGAACCCCAAGTTGCATTTCAGTGCATTCGTTGGCATGTGAATGTTAGCTAGAAAGCACTTAGGTGTAGAAATTAATGCTTATATGAATGGGTGAATGAGGCATGTTGTATAAAGCACTTTGAGTGCTCAAGTAGAGTAAAAAACCATTATATAAGAACAAGTCCATTTACCAACATGGTGACCACCTGCCTAATGTGTTGATCCCTCTTTGCTGCAAAACAGCCCTGACTCATCCAGGCATGGACTCCATAGACCCCTGAAGGTGTGCTGTGGTATCTGCACCAAGGTGTTAGCAGCAGATCCTTTTATCCTGGAAGCTGTGAGGTGGGGACTCCATGGATCACACTGGTTTGTCCAGCATATCCCACAGATTCTCGATTGGATTGGGATCTGGGGAATTTGGAGGCCAAGTCAATGCCTCAAACTTGTTGTTGTGCTCCTAAAATCTTTCCTGAACCACATTTGCTTTGTGTCAGGGAGCATTATCCTGCTGAGAGAGGCCACAGCCATCCACATGGATGGCAGGACCCAAGGTTTCACAGCAGAACATTGCCCAAAGCAGCACACTGTCTCTGCTGGCTTGCCTTCTTCCAGTAAAAGCATCCTGGTGCCAGGTAGGTGACGTACATGCACCGGCCATCTACGTGATGTAAAAGCAAACATGATTCCTCAGACCAGCCCACCTTCTTCCATTGCTCTGTGGTCCAGTTCTGATGCTCACATGTCTGTTGTTGGAGTGGTGTGGTGGACAGGGGTCAGCACGGGCACCCTGAGTGGTCTGCAGCCTCATATAGAACAAACTGTGATGCTCTGTGTATTCTGACTCCTTTCTATCAGAACCAGCATGAACTTTTTCAGCAGTTTGAACTACAGCAGCTCGACTGTTGGATCGGACCACACGGACCAGCCTTCGCTCCCCACGTGCATCCTCCGCTGCTCATGACCCTGTAGCTGGTTCACCGCTGTTCCTTCCTTGGACCACTTTGATAGATGCTGACCTCTGCAGACCAGGAACACCCAGAGGAGCTGCAGTTTAGGAGACGCTCTGACTCAGTCGTCTAACATCACATGTGGTCCTTATCAGACTCGCTCAGAGCCTCACGCTGCCCATTTTCCTGCTCCTAACATCAACTTAGAGGACAAAATGTTCACTTGCTCCTTGATATATCCTAATGTATCCCAGCCGCTAACAGCAGCCACGATGGAGAGATACTCAGTGTTAATCACTTCACCTGCCATGTTATGCCTGATAGGTGTATGAGCATTACTGTTCATCAAAATTCAAAATAACTGCAGTTGTTCAAAGCAGAAAGAGTAATAATTTAAGTCTGCATTTCTGTCCTAATCTCCACTACACTTATGACACTGGGAGTTTTTTCATCCACTGTAAAAGATAATGCACAGAACCTTGGGGTTCATTTTTGACCAGTCTTTGACTTTTGATGCACATCAAGTCTCTGAGATCAGTTGAGAAATATTGCTAAACTTAGGACTGTGGCTTGTCCGTGCCTTCACCTCCTCTTGCTTGGATTAGTGTAATGCACTGTTTACTTCAATGATGAAAAACTTTTATTAATTGCCCCCATCTATCCAATATCAGTCTCATAAATCTTCACATATCACCACATTTTTAAAACTTTTGGTCAGGCTTACTGTCAGACTTAGAGTTGATTTTGAAATCTTGGTTCTTACTTTGATGGCCTTATGGGGTGAGGCATTAGACATTAGCGTATTGCTCCGCCCCTACTCGACATGTTGGTGGCTGTGGCTCAGGAGGTAGAGAAGGCTGCCTACCATTTGGAAGGTTGACGGTTTAGTCTCCTCGCTCCTCTTGTCTGCATGTCAAATTACTTCTGTACAAGATAGTGAACCACGGGTTGCCCCCGATGCATCCATGTATGAATGTAGGTTAAAAGTGCTTGTGTGAACGAGTGAATGAGACTTGAAGTAAGACCGTGCTTTGAGTGCTTAAATGTAATGGGCTTAAAATCCAAACTCTCCTTTGGTTCTTTCCCTTTTGAAGATGACCTTCAGTGCTCCTCGTCATTTACTTCTTTCTCTCCAATTATATTAAATGACTTAACTAGTATAATGGATAAGATGAAACCCTCATCACCCTTTTAGAGATCATACCTCTCTCTGTCCTGTTTGGATCTCTTACAAGTATTGGTCATTGGGTTAGCTTATCATTGCTGTCTTATTAACTGTTCACTGAGGGAAGGTTGTGCTCCTTCCTATTTTAAGCATGCTGAGATAATCTCTTAGAAAATCTAATCTTGGTGCCAGTTCTCCTAGCAGTTATTGGCCTATTTCAAAAATACCATTTTTTAGCAAATTTTTAGAAAAAGTTGTTGAAACTCAATTCAGATCCTTATTATGCACATCAGAGATTTCTGACCCTTTTCTATCCAGTTTTCAGCAACAGCACTCCACTGAAACTGCTCTATAAAGGTCTATAATGATACTACTACTACTATGATATTACTATAATATACATGGTTCATTGTTATTCTCCCTTTACATCCCTCTGTTTGTCAGTATCATTTGGTCTTTCTCTGGCTTCAGCTGTACATATCTGTCAAGCCTCACCAGTTGGATAGGCTGTCCACCCTAGTTGACTGTTTATCCCGGATTAGTGACTGGCTTGTGATAAACTCCAACCGAGGCCATGATGAAAGCTCCTTCTGATATACATTCAGGTATCGGTAAGATGATTGCTTCCTTTTGCTCACCTGCGACAACCACTGTTTGTAATCTTGGTGAATTATTTGATTCCTTTTTGGACTTTGATTCACATATAAAATCTATCACCTGTTCTTGTTTCTTTCACTTAAGGACTATTTCTGAACTGAGAGCTATAGTCTCCTCCTCTGATCTGGAGAACATTGTTCATGCATTTGTGTCATTGTGCCTAGATTACTGTGATGCCCTTCTTACCAGTTTAGACAAATCATCTCTTTCACGCCTCCAAGCAATACAAAATGCAGCCGCTAGACTCCTAACACACTCTAGCAAACAAGCACACATTACCCCTATTTTATTCTCTTTATATTGGCTCCCAGTTGCTTTTAGAATTCAGTTTAAAGTTCTCACTCTTACATACAGAGCACTAAATGGACAAGCCCCAGACTATTTATCCCAACTACTTGTTAAACATACTGATGCTCGCTGCCTTTTGTTCACAAACTCAAAACCTCAAAATTGTCCCTCGACTAAGGACTGGGGGGACAGAGCTTTTCAAGCAGTGGCACCAAAGCTGTGGAACAGTTAACCGCTCCAGCTCCATTTCTGTGGAGTCTTTTAAAAAACAGTTAAAAATGTTTCTGTTCAATCAGGCTTTCTGTTGACATTTGTTTTTTTAATATGGTAATTTTGTTTTAATGTGGTGTTTCTTTTTGATACTGTGTTTTAATTGTTGTACAGTGCTTTGTGACCTTTTGTCTGTGAAAAGCGCCATATAAATAAACTTTGCTTATTTATTTACTAGCTTACTGAGTACCAGACCATTTATATTATCTTCTTATGATACCTGTCTGAAAACTACAGGGGTTGGGGTGTGTGGGTGGGGTTGTTCCTTCCAAGACTTTTGATCTGCTTACCGCTCCCTCTTCACACCTGTGACTCTGTGGCTTAAAACTCATTTGTTCAGACTTTGCTTGGTTCATGTGTCCATTTTGCCTGTGGCGTGGGCCGGCTTTCATGTAAAGCAGAGATCAAATTAGAAGTATGCTGTATTCATGGTATTGTTAGTTAGTTTTGCTGAACTGAAACATTGTCTACTTCCTTTACCACTCTCATTCAGGGAAAGACTGCAGGAAAAAACTGTATTTAAGCCAAAGAAATTTGGCAAACTTACCTTTTATTCCATATAAATAATAACCCAAAGCTGTTTCCTCACGTGGAACCATCACAACATGCTCCTGTAATTGTACACTATACAAACTTCCATCGTGATTACTGCTAGAGATCAACATCCCCTCCCCATGACACACTCAGGAAACTTATCAACCTCTGTCTTTATGAGGTGTACCCCATTAAGTGGGGTTTCCCTTCAGTAACAAGTGCCTGGGAGCAGTGTGGAGCTGTCTTCACAGCTGTCTGCATGGAGCCTGAAGGACCCCACACTGGAAAATGAGATTCCACCAGGACACATGCAGAGAGGAACACACACACACACACACACACACACACACAAAATAAAAAACACATGGTCTTCATGTGCTTAGCTACCAAGAAAATTTAAAAACAGATGCATACAAATCAGATACACTCTGGTATGATATGGCACGAGTGATGGTGGGATTTTACTGTGAAGTTATTAAAGTCATACTACAGGCCAAATGGCTGAGATTTGGGAGCATAGTGGCATTGCAGCCACAGAGTATGGTGTTTTGATGGGTTGTAAACAAACCGAACAGTTCATTCAGCTTATCGAGATGGCTTTAGAGGTAAAACTGAAAGTGCATGACACTAATCATTCCTTATCACTCATTTAGTTTTCCTTCTAAAAAGCTTCTCTGATTGTCTAATTGCTCAGTTTTCCTGCAAACATATCAGTGTGGGTACTCAGTGGGCAGGTGTGCGTATGCTGTGGGCCTGTGTGAGCAGGGCAAACCCATGTGGGCCCCAAGTGGGTGTGCCCACACAGTGTCCACAGGAGTTTTGCCCTATGGGGCCTCATATGGATTTTTCATGTGCAAGTTCATAGTTGGCTTGCAGGTTTGCCCTTTTGGGTCCCCAAGAAGTAATTCCCTTATGGGGCCATGTAGGCTACATTTGACATGTTCCCTTCTCCTCTTAGATGCTGTAAAATAGTATCAGGGCCAACCTGAAGGGTCAGTTTTGATGAATGTGTGGATCTTGAGGCTGGTGTGAGGCGAGCAGCAGAAGGAAGTGCCTTTGCAGAGTCTGACGTTAATGTACAGTTGCAAGAAAGACTGCAAACCTTTTGGAATTACTAGAATTTCTCATCAAATAATTGTTGATGCTAAAGAGGGTTCAGTGAGGTCTTTACTTTTTCCAGCCTGTGCTATATTCAGTATATTCTATATTCTATATTCAAGTGTTATTATTCAATTTATTTTGTACAATAAACATATGAGCAGTAAAGCTTTTTGGGTCTTATTTGTTATGTCAGACAGTGTTTGTCTATAATTATAACTTAAATGATTCTGTGTTGTTACTGTAATCTTTTACTGTTTTGATATATTTTTACTCTTTGACTGACTGACTGACTGATTCAACTTTATTGTCACTGTACACAAGTATACAATGAAATTGCTGTTCCAGAACCCCCATCCAAGAGAAGACAAACAACATGTGGAGATAGGTGAACTGAGGCCATGCTGCCCCCTTCTGGAGGCGCTGCCATTAAAAAGACAGAAACAATAGCAAAAACATATAAGGATTAGTGTGGGGGGTCGGGCTACTGTGGGGCTGACTCAAACTCCCCTCCTCGGCTAACAGTTCTGATCAGAGGTGGAAAAATGTTCCTCAGCAGCTAGGTCAGGGAGATCGGTCCAACACAGATCAGAAGAAGGCAGGACGGCGGGGGTGTAGAGCATCTGTTTACAGAACATCCAGGAGAAGACTGAGATAAGCAGCAGTCCAAGGACACCAGGGAGACAAATTCCTGATTCTACGACTTGTTCTGGAACAGACTGTAATGATTAATCTGTTGACAGCCTTTAGTCTTTCTGGTACCTCTCAGTGGTGAAAAAAAAATCAAATTCAATCATCCGAATCCTCTTGTTCAATCCTTCGCCGTGCAGAAACAGATACCTCTCCAAGATCTAATCCCTCCAATCAGCTCCAGGTATACTGAGTCTGAGTTTGAGTCTGTACCTTTCTGCATAACCCGTCATAAGCAGCCTTCCTGAACTTCCTGAATTGCAACGACAAGCCAGGAGTCTCCAGGTCCAATTCAGAGAAATCCTAGTGTCAGTGAGCTGAATGTGTATGTCCTCCATCGACAGTACAGCCAGGCACGTCATCTTCCCCCCACACAGGAGTCCATAACGTAGCCAGCTGAGAATGTCAATTGGATAAGAGGGAACAGGGTTCTCCTTTCCCCAATCTCCCCATGGTGAAAATATGATCAAAATAATGGTGTTGAGAGACCAGCTGACCAGATCCATAATTATAATTTCTAGTTCAGAAGCTTTGTGAAGAGAGGATCTAAGCAGCAAAGCAGGATAAAAAGGAAGGGCTGGGAGAGAAAGAAAGTCTGTCCGTCTCCCCTGAGGAGCTGAAGAAAAAAAAATGTGACCGTGAATACATGTTAGTGTTTAAAACACGACTTAATGAATTAATTACTTCTACAGAGTAGAAAAGTGATTAAAAAAAAAGTCCTTTTATCTATCTTCTGATTTTGGTATTTACTTGCTTGTAAGGTTTCCTTGAAATGGTAAATGGACCAGTACTTTGAATGTCAACAACAATATTGTCCTTCTTACAATATATATGGTTATAATTCAAAACCAGAAAATGATTTTTTACTTGATGGCTTAGAATCTAGTTTCCTACATTGGTTACCAAAATACCCAGATGATCTACTTTTAATGGGTGGGGACTTCAACACTGCTTTGAATGGCTCTATGGATAGATGGCCTCCATGTGTTAGTAATGCTTCTTCTGCTAATTTGTCCTCATTTATACAAAAATTTCATCTCATAGATATATGGAGGGTAAAAAAAACCCTGGTTCTAGACTTTATACATGGTCTAACAAGTTCTCGCACTCTAATGTCTCGCATAGATCACTAGTTAGTTTCCGATTGCTTAGATGAGAATAATATTACTGCCAATATACTGACAACATCTTTAACAGATTATAAAGCAATATCACTGATGATCTCCTTTGGTTCAAACTGTACTCTCACATTTAAAACTTCTTATTGGAAACTTAACGATTCCATTCTAAAAAATGAGCTTGTAGTTGATAAAACTAAATTATTAATAAACCACATTTGGAGCAAGGCCTTAATTGATAATAAATTCTCTAGAACTCTAAAAATTTCAAATTACAAAATATTTTAGAGAGTTTGGAGCCTCACTTGCCAAATCCAAGAAAATTGAAGAAACAAATGTAATATCTAGAATAACTGAAATTACTTAAATCTTACCTGAAAATTTATCTGAAAAGGATTTATAGGATTTAGCCCTACAGCAAAATAAATTAAATGAGATATATAAAATGAAAGCAGAGGGGGCCTTTGTGAGATCAAAAAGGAAATGGCTGGAGGAGGGGGAACAAAACACTGCATATTCTTTTCAATTAGAAAGAACTTGAAGTAAATTCAACTCAATTCAAAAACTTAACATTAACAATATTATCACTGATGATCCACAAAGAATAGCCAAGTATTGCTCTGCCTTTTACAGTGAGTTGTATGAATCACATCATAATAAATCTGAAGCTGAAAATCTCTTTACACTTCTTACTGAAACCAAATCAATTAAAGATGACCAAAAGAATATGTGCGATAGCTCTTTATCTCCTGCTGAAGTCCTATCTGCCATCAAACATCTAAAACTTAACAAATCACCAGGAGTTGATGGCCTAACATCTGAGTTTTAAATCGCCTTTGCAGAACAACTGGCCCCTTTCCTCCATCGAGTATTCTTAGAATGCATTGACAACCAAACTGTTCCCCCTACTCTATGTCAAGGCCTTTTAACCTGAATTCCAAAACCTAAAATAGATCCTCTCCTGACTGAGAACTGGCGACTGATCTGCCTTCTTAACAACTTGTATTTTTGCAATGAGGATGAAAAGTGTTCTTTATAACTGATGAACCTCATAACGACTCATATGACTCATAGACATATAGGTAATAACATCAGGCTAGTCCTAGATCTTATCAACTATGCTGATTTGTGCAGTGATGACAGTCTTATATTATTCCTAGATTTCCGCAAAGCCTTTGATACCATTGAACACAACTTTATTTTCCCAGAATTAGAAACATTTGGTTTCAGCCCTTACCTTTGTGCAGCAATCAAAACCATGTACAAAAAAACGCTAATTGCTCAATCAAACTTTTTACGGGCACTACTCCCAGATTTGACCTAATGCGAGACCTTATTAAACTCAATCATCTCAAAGGTATCACTGTTGCTGGAAAAGAGATTATAATTAGTCAACTGGCCGAAGATACCACTTTATTTCTAAAGGATGCTTCTCAGGTTTCTTTAGCCATCACCATAGTTGAGAAATTTTCCAGAGCCTCTGGTCTCTACCTAAACATTAATAAATGTGAACTATTAGCCATTAAAACTCTTAGCCCCATTGTTATTATATTTGGAATAATAGAGACATTTTGTACTAACATAAGTCTTTATTTTTGGAAAATTGGTTTGAACATGGAATCATCTTAGTTCAGCAACTCTTTGATCCAGATGGTGTCTCAATGTCTTATTCTGAACTTCTACACAAGTTTGGCATTCCCATGCCTCCAAAGGAATACGCTTATATTTTCGATGCTGTCCCATCTGGTGTTATAATGCTTCTTAAATCATCTGTGTCTTCTATGCTGACCCCACCAAGTCTGGACCTGGCTGACACTTGTATTGGTCAAACCTGCTTTTCCACTAAAAAGCAAAAAACCAATCCAGAAGGACAAGGTCCAAATGTAATCTCTTATTGGAATAATCTTGCTTCAGACTTGGACTGGTAGGAAATCTGGTGTCTCCCATATAAATATTTGATTACTAATAAGATCAAAGATGTACAGGGGTTGGACAATGAAACTGAAACAGCTGTCATTTTAGTGTGGGAGGTTTCATGGCTAAATTGGACCAGCCTGGTGGCCGATCTTCATTAATTGCACATTGCACCAGTAAGAGCAGAGTGTGAAGGTTCAATTAGCAGGTAAGAGCATAGTTTTGATCAACATAGTGCAGTGCACACAACATTATGGGTGACATACCAGAGTTCAAAAGAGGACAAATTGTTGGTGCACGTCTTGCTGGCGCATCTGTGACCAAGACAGCAAGTCTTTGTGATGTATCAAGAGCCACGGTATCCAGGGTAATGTCAGCATACCACCAAGAAGGACCAACCACATCCAACAGGATTAACTGTGGACGCAAGAGGAAGCTGTCTGAAAGGGATGTTCGGGTGCTAACCCGGATTGTATCCAAAAAACATAAAACCACAGCTGCCCAAATCACGGCAGAATTAAATGTGCACCTCAACTCTCCTGTTTCCACCAAAACTGTCCGTCGGGAGCTCCACGGGGTCAATATACACGGCCGGGCTGCTATAGCCAAACCTTTGGTCACTCGTGCCAATACCAAACGTCGGTTTCAGTGGTGCAAGGAGCGCAAATCTTGGGCTGTGGACAATGTGAAACATGTATTGTTCTCTGATGAGTCCACCTTTACTGTTTTCCCCACATCCGGGAGAGTTACGGTGTGGAGAAGCCCCAAATAAGCGTACCACCCAGACTGTTGCATGCCCAGAGTGAAGCATGGGGGTGGATCAGTGATGGTTTGGGCTGCCATATCATGGCATTCCCTTGGCCCAATACTTGTGCTAGATGGGCGCGTCACAGCCAAGGACTACCGAACCATTCTGGAGTGAAGTTCAACATCTCCCAAGGCCTGTACAGTCACCAGATCTAAATACTATTGAGCCACTTTGGGGTGTTTTGGAGGATCGAGTCAGGAAACGTTTTCCTCCGCCAGCATCACGTTGTGACCTGGCCACTATCCTGCAAGAAGAATGGCTTAAAATCCCTCTGACCACTGTGCAGAACTTGTATATGTCATTCCCAAGACGAATTGATGCTGTACTGGCCGCAAAAGGAGGCCCTACACCATACTAATAAATTATTGTGGTCTAAAACCAGGTGTTTCAGTTTCATTGTCCAGCCCCTGTATCCTTCAAGATGATCCATCGTTGTTACCCCTGCAAGTTTGGATTCTTCTCTTATCCCTTTAATATATAAAACCAATTCTATATTATTAACCTAATCTTATTACTTGCAAAATATCATATGCATAAATCTAAATTCTCAAACCACAATCCTTCCTTCTCTATTTTTAAAGAGGAATTTAAACATTATATTACAACTCTTCAACATTCAAAAAAATAATAAAGCCATAAGGACATTTGATCTATGTTTCCAGTGTAATATTTTTGTGAACTAATTTCTTTATCTAATTTTTATTCTTAGTTTGTCTATATCGATTGATGTTTGCTATATAACCCCCTGGCATTGTTGTTTTGTTCTGTGTCTACAATTTTGTTTTGTTGTACCTTCAACATTTTATTATCAGTATGTTTTTATTTGCTTTGTTTTGTTTGTTTGTTTGTTTTTTAAAAAAAAGAAACAATACTCATATAACACATTTGTACTGTATTCAACATGCTTTCTACTACAAGTCTCATCCAGCCGGTTCATACAATGCTTTGGATCTGTCATGTGTGCTGTGTAGACGGAAGGAAGAGGACCCAAATTGCAGACTCTGGAGACAAAGCTCAAACTCAAATGCAGCTACAGAAAAGCAGGTCAGGAGCAAACAAACTCTAAACTACGACACAGGACTAGACTAGAGAGCACAGTCTAGTCCTGCACACTAAGGTGAGGTCTTAGGACCAAGTTGTAATGATTTGCATGGACCCTTCCCTCTAAGGGTACAAGCTGACCCAAACCATGACAGCTAACTGGTCTCGACAGCATAACAGAGTCACCAGATCTCTTCAGCACTGGGCAAAAGTTTAATATGTAACTTCTGCTCATAAATTTCACCTTTATATAGGTTATTCGGGGGTGGCTGTAGCTCCGGGGGTAGAGCAGGTCACCCACTGATCGGAAGGTCGACGGTTTGATACCCCAGGCTGCATGCCAATGTATCCTTGGGCAATATACTTAACCCCAAGTTGCTCTCCAACGCAACCGTTGGAGAATGAATGTGTGTGAATGTTTGCTAATAAAAAAGCACTTAGCTTAGAAGTTACCATGGAAGTGCTTGTATGAATGGGTGAATGTAAATGTGTGGTATAAGCACTTTGAGTGCTCAGACAGCGTATATATAAGAACTAGTCCATTTACCATTTTGGAATTCCTCCCTATACTGTCCTTTATTTAGAAGGACACTATGGACATGTCATACTTTTTAAGACATCTCCATGTTCCTGGAACTATAAACTAAGTGACTGAGATCATTACCAATAGTTTTAATACAGCAGAATCATGCTTTACACTTTCAGCAATGTATTGTGCAGTTCATTCATTCAGGTTGGTGGTTTGATCCAGTCTACATGTCAAAGTATCCTTGGGCATAATACTGAACCCCAAATTGCTCTCTGACGCATTCATCGAAGTGTGAATGTGTGTGAATGTCAGATAGAAAGCACTTAGACTTAGAACAAAGTGCTTGTATGAACAGGTGAATGAGGGTTGTTGTATCAGGCTTTGAGTGCTTAAGTAAAGTAGAAAAGCTCTATATAAGAACCAACCATTTACTTATCCCATGTGAGGCCCAAGTGGGTGTGCCCACAGTAGTTCTGCTATTTGGGGTCCCTATATAGATTTTTTAATGGGAAAATTCACTATGGGTTGCCCACCAAAAGCTGTCATCGGGGCAAACTCACTGTGGGGTGTGTATGGGCTGACCCACAGGGGGATCAAAGAGGATTGTCTGAGGACAAACCTATCAATAGTTGCCAACTGCCATGGACCTCACATGGGTGTTTTGTAAACTCTAAGAAGTAATCAAACTGACTAAAACTGCAAATGCATTATGCTTGTAGATTGGAAGAAATCTGAAGACTGACTGAGTCGTGTCATTATTTTATTCTGTTTTTGTATTGGTTACAGAGGACTTTCTACCCTGGAGCTTCATTTTATATTCCTTGGCTAATACTGATTCAGTACACTTTAGTGTGTCAAGCAGATGTTTTCATCAGCCATTGTTCTTAACTGCTTAACCAAGTTAGGGTTGGTAAAAAGACTGTACACCTTAGGTCACCAACAGGTTGCTATTTAAAACACCAACAAAGGCTCTCATACCGACACCACAGCCAATTTAGAATCACCCACTAACCTACCATTCAATTTTATTTATATAGTGCCAAATCACAACAAACAGTCACCTCAAGGAGCTTTATATTGTAGGTAAAGACCCTACAATAATTACACAGAAAATCCAACAGTCAAAACAACCCCCTATGTGCAAGCACTTGGCGACAGTGTGAAGAAAAAACTCCCTTTTAACAGGAAGAAACCTCCAGCAGAACCAGACTCAGGGAGGGGCAGCCATCTGCTGTGACTGGTTGGGACAAAAGACACACTGTGGAAGAGAGCCAGAGATTAATAATAACTAATGATTAAATGCAGAGTGGCATCAGAGGTTGTGGCAATCAATCAAGACATAATAATGAGAAGTGGACTACTGAATTGGTGGAACTGATGGAACTAATAGGAGGCACAAAAAAGTTATGTGAAGCTTACATATAGGAACTATGGAAACCAATATTCCCATTGAGAGAGAAGCACCTCATAGGTGGAGGCTCTAACAGAAGGAAACTACTATCAGTGCTGGAGATTGAGTGGCTGCAATAAAACCGGAACTGTGCTGAGCTGACCCTTTCAGAATAAAACAGTTTCAAAGAACAAGATTATATCCCAACATCTGTCCAGACAAATGCATCCACTGAGCTGAAGATGGAGATTGGGACCAGAGTGTAGGAGATGTAACCCACCTTGCTCAAAAAGTCTGATTGAAAGAGATGTGAATGTTAATTCAGCTCAACTCACTATTCCTACTTGGCTACAGACCCACTGAACAACTACAACAGTAATCCTGGGGATGCTCTAGTATAGGAGCAGGAATAAAAGAGACCCCTCCACAGAGAACAAAGTTGGATTCCAAGATCAAGAACCCCTTTAAGATGAAAGATGTGTTTAATGAGAGGCTGGTTCTGAATGGAAAAGAGGTGCTACAAGCTGTCCACAAGCTGCAAGGTGTGGACAGCTGATCTGCTATGATTTAAACTGCTATGTTAAACTGCATGTAAGCATGTTTTGTTCCATTAGGGTGAAGGCCTTGAGTTTAGGACTCCAATTGACATCACCACAAGAGGCATGTGGCATAGAGCTTCTCTGTGGACTATCTCTCCAAATAATGAACTGACCGTACATACTTACATTAAACAATTTGAAGATTGGTTGAAACTGTTTTCCATTACTATATATGGTAGAAGTCAGAAATGTGGGAGTTGGCCAGAAAGAAACAGTACATAACCTTTGTTAACCCTCTTCTCTGGGAGTTAGGAAGATTGGGCCTCCTCTCCCAGGTGTCTCATCTGTATTGACACTGTCTGTTTTTACAATAAACTCTGTATATACATCAAAACTTTGTCAGCTGGGTTTTTTTCTCAAGAACACACCCATCGAAGATACAGCAATGGAAAATAACACAAGGACAGACACACCCTGAGCTGACACTGACCAGCACTGGGAGAAGCATCGTCACACAACACATCCAACAATGAGTCCTTGACATAATCCTACTAACAATAGCCATGTGCATATATTTGTTGTATTTTGTTGTTATTGTTGTTTGTATGTACAGAAAGATATAAATAGTAAATGGAGTGGTTCTTATATAACACTTTTTTACTCTACTGGAGCACTCAAAGAGCTTTAAAGAGCACCGGGGAGGAAGAGCAGAGCAGGTAATGAGAGGCAATGACTGCTCAGCAATGAAATATGACAAACCAGGAATTTAAAGCTTGCATGTATGGGAGTCCTGTGAGATTCCTTTGAATCCAACAGTGGATCTGTACATGATGTGAATGTTATTTTATTTCATATTGTGAATTATCTTTGAAAATAACCTGCATGATAACATTTGTGTGATGTTCAAAGGTTATGCAACACTGGTTGATTTGAACAATAGCAGACTAAACTGGGCAGCAGCAGCGTTGTGAAACAGTCTACAGTGACGGAGTGTACTGGCGTGGTGCATGGCAGACTGTGCTGTCCACTTAAACTGTGGAGTGGGCTCTACGCATGGAGCACAGAGCCACTGCAGATGTGGACCGGGGGAAAAATAGTAAAATTAAATTTTTGTATGAAAAATGAATGACTAGTTTCTTGTTGATACTGCACTGACCTTTATTTGACTAAAATTCAGCGTGTATCCTTCTTTTCTGACTTCTAAAGATCTGAACACCTTTAGAAAAGTGGAGCAGTAATTTATTTAAAATTATACCAGATTCTTTACTTTGTACTGTGGGGCGGAAAGCATCTATCAGAGCATTGTGCAGCATCTGCTTGTATACTGTAGAATGCAGGTGGATACATCCACAAAGAACAGTAAACCTCAGAGCAGGCCAGCAGATCACAAAGAAAACAAATCAGAACAATTGATTTGGACCTCATGGTACCCCCACCTGCCAAATTCAGCATCCACCTCTGATTGGAAGTCCCCAGTCTTAAGGTGTTTGCAGGCAAACCTATTGTGTGAAGAGCAAAGCAGGGATGGCACGTGCAAAAATGCTTCAGAAAGCTCTGGTTACTGTCTGACACTGTTTCACTTTTGATCATTTATGTGCATTAATAAATAATGTCTGGTGAACAGACACAAACAGGCTAAGTTAGCAGATGGGTTGCCAGATTGGGACTTTAATAATGGGATGAAGAGTGCTGTGTAAGACATTACTCCTAAACTTCCCAGAAGTGTTGAACTTGGTTGAGATTTGGTGAGTAAAGGCCAGAGCACATGATTGGAATTATTTTCATTCTCCATGACTCCACCAGTGTCAGGGCCCCAAGAATGGCTCCCCAGTGGGAACACACAATTCTTAAGGCTCTATCTGCATGGATGTACTGGATCACAGCCTCTATCAAATGCCTGCTAATTCCTGTCTTCCCTAACTGAAGGGAATATAGCCCCAGCACACTGGCATGAACAAATGCACACAATGAGTCCATTACAGCATCATAGTATGCTGCTTTTATTTGTGAGTAAGTCAAAGGCCTCACCGGGAGGCTCAGAGGGATTTTCTCTATCCTGTTGTGGGAGGACCACCAGAGCATCAGCAGCTCCCTGCTTATGTGGAGAAACCCACTTCATTAACACCGTATTATAGGACTATCCCTGGCAGATGCAAAACAAATCACAAAACACTTCAGAGGTTTGCGCGTAGGCTCCATGTCAGTTTCTCCTGTGGTTACACTGAGGAGCCAGGCTGTCAATTAAAACCGAGCATCTCATCACCTTTTGGTCTGAATGTATACATAGAGGTGTAATGATCAGGATCCTGCTCTGCCTCTCTTTTTAACCTGTGAGAGGTCAAAGACAGTACTATAAACCCTGAGCGTGAGCAGCGAGGCATGAGTGACTGTTTGGAAAGCTAGTGCTGCAGAGAAAAAAAAGCCCTTATTAACCCTGCAGGATGCTTGAGCAGTGCAAGGGGGGCCTTACGCCAGGCGTGAGAGAACTGACAATCCAAGGAGGATCTCTTCAGAATTTCCAAAACGTCATGTTTTCTCCTGTCCTTGGGCAAGGAAACCAGCAGTGAACTGCCTACTTATGAGAGATATGCTTGTGGTTACTTTAATAGAGGAGTCTATAAAAATGCTGTTTGCAGCTACCACTAAACATAACAGCTGGGATTCCCTGAAAAATGCATTGCCTCCTATGCCCTGGTCACACTGAGGGGAAAGCTCTCTCATCCTTGGAAAAAATGTCTCCAGCGTGTAAAATCACAGATTCAGGAACATAAATGTTTCCTCTGCTTTAATAGAGTGGCAAGAGGTGTGAGAAGTTTTTAAACTCGTGCTACTACAGCTGGAAAAATGTAAGTATTGGAATGATGTGGTAAGAGCAGCAGACCCAGGGGAAATCTGCCAGCAAGTGGCACACATGCTATGAAAGGCTGTGCAGCCTGGCTATGGAGAGTGGACCGACAGAGGGACGAGTCTCTTCATTCACTCAGTACTTACAATGCATGCCAAGGAGACTTTAGACTAAAAACCAACACATTTACTTCATTAAAAATTGTATGAAATAAAGGTGCAACTTACATGAAACACTCCACCGAAAGGAAAATATGTGGAACAGGTGATGGTGGTGAGGTGCTTAGCACCCTTGGTTCAGATCTAGTCTGGTTCTCTGGGGTTTCTCCCAGAGTCCAAAGACATGAGTGGGGTTAGGTTAGCTGCTCATTCTGAACACACTGTAGGTGTGATTGTGTGTGTGTCTTTATATGTTAGCCTTGCAGCAGACCGGTCACCTGTCCAAGGTGAGTGAAAGTAACCTTTGCAGCAGCTACAGCAGCAGAGAGCCGGCTGAGCCTGCAGCTGCAACTCTGTGTAGCTGATCCACAACAACACCAGCTGACTGGATACAGGTGTGTTACAGACAATACAGTTGTGTGTTTGTGTTGGTTAAACTTACATTACAAGATTTTCCGTCGGCCTGGTTGGTGAACGCTGGACTGGATCTTTATCCTTGTGAAGATTCGAGTGTGCCCATTCAGTCTGCATGTGTTTTGTGGAATGGCGAAAGTATTCGACAGTTTGTGGCCGTTTACAGCACTAACCACTAAACCATGTGCTGTCCAGCAAGAGTTGCTGGTTCAAACCCCGGCTCTGGGGCCTTTCTGTATGGAATTTCCATGTTCCCTATATGTCTGTGTGGGTCTCCAGCTTCCCACACAGTCCAAAGACATCCATGGTTATTCCATGAATAATGACTGACTGATTACTGATCCTGGTTCAGAATCAGGAGCAGCACATGAAGTGGTCCTTATTACTGCCAGGACAGGTTACTGTTCTGCCTTTGGTAGTGTTTGTGTGCGTGTGTCATTCTCTGCAAACATGACAGCTCTAAAAGTTTGAATGAATTCTGATAAATCTTTGCAGGGGTGCAGAGTGGGGTTATTATCCAAAGTGACCTTCCATCCACCAACGTCTTCAAGGTCAGCTCAGTGATTCATTGGCTGAAAATTTACAAAAATCCTTATAAGCTGGAAGCTGTGATTCTTACAAATATGGTGTGTACATACAGGTACTGTATAGAAAAATAAAATAAGATAAACCTCTGACCTCTCCTTTAAGGCCAATGCTAAATAGAGCTACTTACAGCCGTGTTTCTTATTGCCATCGTTTGTATTGACAATGTATACACCGATCAGACCTCACTCACAGGTGAAGTCATTAACACTGAGTATCTCTCCATCACGGCTCCTGTTAGTGGATGGATACATCAGGATATATCAGGGAGCAAGGGAACATTTTGTCCTCTAAGCTGATGTTAGGAACAGGAAAATGGGCAGCGTGACACCTTCAGGACCCTAGTGGAGTCTGTGCCTGGATGGGTCAGGGCAGCAAAGGGCAGGTGGTCAAATAAGGTCAAACTCTCATAAAATGTTTTTTATCTTTAAAATGATGCATAAAATTCTGCTGCCTTTGTTTTATTATGACTTTGTTATGTAACAGGTTATAACCATTTAAATACATAACAATGTGAATACATGTACAATGTTCCCGTTTTTTCCCCAACAAAATAAACTCATGATCATAAACTTTTTTCACTTGATATTTATCAGGAAACATTTAAACTAATTTTACTAACAATGAAAGGAATGTGCTACAGTATATCCACACAAATAAAAAAGAATAAAACATTATTTTACTCAAAGGGATCTCAGGTATTATTTAAATGGGTCTGAACTGACTGCACTGCAAACCTCTCACAGCGATTTTAAAAGAACAAAGTGAATATATACCAAATACAATAATATCCCCTTCAAAGTAAGTGCTGCTGAGTGAGCTGCCTCGGAGGACGTTTGCGCTATCTATCTATCTATCTATCTATCTATCTATCTATCTATCTATCTATCTATCTATCTATCTATCTATCTATCTATCTATCTATCTATCTATCTATCTATCTATCACAGAGATAGCGAGCCTTTCAGGAACTACTCATTACAACTAATTAGTCATTAGGTGACTGCTCATTTGTTCGTATCATCTTATCGTTTTACGGTTTTTACCTGATTACAGTATAAAGCGCCTTGAGGCCGCCGACATAAATAAAACTGAACTGAATTATGGCTTCATCTGATGGTTTCCATTGCTGAGCCGACACTCCTGGAGCTGACAGGCTGTGCGTACAGTGAAGAACTCCTCTGAGCATCCTGACCCTGACCGCTACGCCTAGATCTTATAGCTCCACCCTTGGCTATATAATGGCTAGTTAAGCTGGGCTTTCCTCAGATTACTCCACACAGCATCTCGTTGTTTCACAGTCCCACCCTCGGACAAGGGAACGGAGATGCTGACCACAAACAGCAGCGTGAGGACGAGCCTGTGGATTATTTTCCTCTGTAGCTCAGGTGTGTGCGCCAGGAGGCAGCGCGCCGATGCTGACGAGTCCTGGTCGGAGGCTGTTTCCAGGGCCAGGTGTGCGTCGCGATGCCTCAGCTTGCACAGCGTAGCGGCGCTCTCCACACCTCTGCAGGTTAGGACACACCGGAGCGCACAGGCTTTGAAATGCTGCGATTCTCCTGCACATGAAGTTGCTCATACATAAGGTTCAGTGTTCCCACACTTAACCTTTACTGCTTCCCACCAAACTCCTGATTTTCATGCATTTTTTTGGTAAACATTATCAGCAAATGCTAGTTTTCATTAGTCTGTACGAAAAATATTAACCTGAGCCTGCTGGAGTTATGAAAATCAGTCCCAAAAGGCAGGATATGTTCATTACTTTTTATTTAATGTTACATTACGGTTATTAAATGAACTTTTAAGTGAATATTAATATTTAGTGCCATAGATGAACAAATATGTGGTCAGAGCTGGGCAGTTTGGTTGTATTAAGTGAAACACAGTGATGTAAAGTCATTTTTGCACTACAATATGTGGTCATAGGATTTTGGTGAGTGACTGATTCAAAATAAATGATAACTTTACCAGAGATATGAAATCTAAGCATCCTAAATGCTCGCACTGCCATTGAACACAGTCAACATAGTGATGTCATGGAGATAACAGCTCATCTATCTGTCAGCTTTCATACAAAACTGGACCAACAGCCTTATTATACTGATTATTCAAACAGTCTTCTTCTGTCAGTAACACACGTGCACGCACGCACGCACACACACACACACACACACACACACACACACACACACACACACACACACACACACACACACACACACACACACACAGATTGTGCAGCCAGTGCTTCAGGCTTTAGGGGGAAGCCTGCCTGTACACTCACTTAGACCAATGACAACTGCACAGAATGATGGTCCGGTCCATCAGAGGAGAATCATGAATGCCTGCCGTGGCGCTGTCCTCTTGCTTGTAACATGCCATGAAGCGGACCACTGTAGTTCCAAGTCTTCACAGCTGCACTTCACACGTGCATCGCTGATACATCACTCGGCATTCTGGGTCGTACAGTACCCAGCATTCCCAGTGATAGTTTAGTGCAGCGCTCATGTCAATTCATTGACCACTGAAGTGTGAAACATGCTCACACTGACCTTGTGAAAGTGCATGAAATGAGTGTTTCCAAGTCACCCCATGACTGTTAGAAACCCCGTGGCCTTGTGACTAATTGGGCAAAGTCATTGTAAATATCAGTCACTTCAGTATGAATGAGCTTTGAAATTAGAAGACAACAGTGATGGCTGCCTTTACCTTCCCTTTGTTTAGGCCTGCACTGTTTTAAATCTGTACCATCATAGTTTTACGTACATTGGTCTGGCTATCCATTGGCTCCATTCCTCAGAAAGTAGTGCAGTATAGTATATGTTTCATGTAGTATATGTTTCTTTTCAGGTCTCAGGAAGGTGATAGTTCCACTGATGCAGCAACTCTCACCGCACAGCTCATAACAGCCATACAGCTTACAAAGCTTTTATTGGCAATTTTCTTCATTTGCAAAATCCTCAAATTGTGGGTAGGCTGTAACCTCTAAAGAAGGAGTCTGGGCTGGTTTTAATAGGTAAAGATGAATGTTTTTGCCTTGTTATAGCTGTGTAGTACCTGTGTTATAACTGCATTATAGTATTGTTATCTTTGAGTTGGATTCTTTTTCTTAGCTTGACTGTAAATGTGCAAGCTAATGCCCTAAAGGAAAAGGGAAATAAAAGGAGTCTTAGACTGGAGTTGGAAGGCTCTTCTTTCTCCCGTCACTGTCCCCTCACTGCCACATTATTCATCACAAAGGCTTTGTAGGTGGGGCCCACCCAAAGTTCCTGTGCTTTCTTTTGGATCAACACAGTGCAGGAGGGGTAAAAAAGTATGGGGTTATATAAAAATAATAACCTTAATGTATCACTAGGTGCTACTTGAGACTGGTTCCTTTGTGGATAGTTTCCTCCGTCATAACATTTATTGGGACTTTATGTGAGACCAACACAAAGTAGCACACATTTGTGATGTGACAAAAATGATACACAGTGCTCAGACATTTTAACAAATAAAAATCTGAAAAGTGAGGCATGCAGTTGTTGTGAGCCCCTTCACTCTGCGACCCCTGAATAAAACCCAGTGAAACCAGCTGCTTTCAGAAGTCACCCAGTCACAGAGAGTGTGTACTTTAGTCTCAGTACTAACCCAGCTGTCTTTGTTAGAGGACATTAGTGAACAAAGGTCAGGGATAGAGTTTAAAGTTAGGGTTAGGTTATACAAACACACCCCAACCTTTGAGCATGTCATGGCGCGCTGTCCAATCCCAGAGTGAGAACATTCACATTTTTGGTCATAATGTCACAAAATGTGTTCAAATGGCATGAATATGTTTTCAGTGCACTGTATTCCCAATTATTCCACAATTCCTGTGATTCTACACAAGGACTCCTTTCAGGAAATTGATGCTCGGTCAGTAAAGGCATCCCTACCAGTTTTTAGAGGTTATTAGTATTTCTAATAATTGAAGTGAGGCTTACCACAGTTCAGAGAAAAAAGAAAGACCTTCCCTTTGATGAAACCAAACCCAGAGAGGACAGTTTGTCTCAGCTCTCCATCATTTATGCTCCATTTATTTATTGACAGAGCAAACGTCAGTGTTTGACAGGCAGCGTGATGTTTCAGTCTCAGTGTTTGCGTCCAATATTTTACTAGCTGTGAAAAGAAAAAAGAAAACAAAGAAACAATTCTTATTTACTGTCATTTTATTCACCAAACCTCAGCGGCCCACCCATCACCAGCTCTGACTCCCAAAGAGCAAGAGACTGTCAGCACTGATGTGCAGACTGCATAAAAAATGGATGCAGTCACCATGATATTACTTACCAGTGACGTCCTGTCTTGAGGCTTTGTCACCATCCTGGTGTTTTATAAAGGTTTTGTAGGTAGAGTTGAATTCGGGTTGTACTGCGATTGCTCTGAGAATGAGACGACTGACAGTCTGTTCTGTTCCTGCTGGAAAATGAATCCAGACTAGACAGGGATGCACGGATGTGACATCCTTTCAGCTTGTTAGTCTCCTAAAGGACTAAAACAATCAGGGTAACAAGTCTCACAGATCCCGTGGAGAGAAGCTGCTCCCACAACTGGAACATTTTTGGATGTGTGAATCTTGGTGAAAAGGCTGTGGAGTGAACTGCTGAATACTTATCAGTGTAGTGAATGTTCCTAAAAAAGACAACCAAAGACTGAAGTGCTGGTGCTACCAGCCACAGACAGGAAGCTGTTTTAGTCTTTTAGAATTATGCCACTGTTACCCGTCAAAGTGGGCAACCAGGCAATCAGATGTGTGGGTGAAGAAATGCAGCCCTGGCCAGAATAATCAAGGATGTACGCAGTAGCTGTTTAATCGTGCGTCCACAGAGCTGTGAGGACTGCATGCATCATTTCAGTGAACACAGGTAGCAATAGACTGTTCTAGTGTGCTTATCCAACACTGTAACACTCTTTAGACACCTGAAAAACAAACCTTCAGTGTCACACACTCCTGAATGCACCAACTATCCTGGATTGGTATTCATAATGTTTGTGTGTGTTTGTGTGTGCGTGTGCGTGAACTCTGGTCCTCTGTAAAGGTATCTTAATTACAAGACTTACCTCTGACCTGTGACATCACTAATGCATTCATCTGTGCTTAATTCAGTTAGATCCAATTATTAATACATGTATGAATTTATTTATTTATCTATCTTTGTCTCCCTCGTTTCAGTCTCCTCTTCAGAGTAATGGATCCTTGGGCTGGTGTCGTACTCATAAACAGTGTGCAAAGGTAGGTGACTGTGGTTCCCATTCTTTAAAAACTACCTTCTGATTGTCCATTCATCACATAAACCTGAGACAGTGGGTTTTTCCATGGAACACAGCAGTGCCCGTGGGTGGACTAGTTCTTATATACAGGAGCACTCTTCTGCTCTAGCTGAGCACTCAAAGTAATTTATACATGTTTGTATTTTCCCATTCACACAAGCACTGTTTCCTGCATCAAAGTGCTTTCCATCTAACATTCACACTCTGACGGTTGCATCAGAAAGCAACTTGGGGTTCAGTATCTCTGCTCAAGGGTACTTTGGCATGCAGACTGGCCCAGCCAGGAACTGAACCACCAACCTTCCAGTTAGTAGATGACCTGCCCCGCCTCCTGAGTGCTGCAGTGGTTAGCACTATCGCCTCACAGGAAGAGGAGCCTGGGTTCAAATCTCCTGGTTAGCCGGGGCTTGTCTGCTCTTCCTCTCACTGTGTGGGTTCTCCTGGTACATGCACAGGTTAACTGGTGAGTCTGAGTTGACTGTAGGTGTGGATGTAAGCTGGGTGAATAATTTGATGCAGTTTGTAAATGGGCTTATTTTAGAATTAACAATGATATATTCTTAAGATACCTGATGTCATATCAACACTGTAAACCCAGATTTTGATTCGACTTAAAAATTTTGAGTTGATATTACTTAAAATTGCCTAATATGAACATTACTTGTTAATGCTGAGTAAGCTGAACTGTTTCATGTCCTTTTTTATTGTAATTGTGTTTTTAAGTTCAATCAACAGCTCCTACTGAAATAAACTGAGTTTATATTACTTAAACATCTTTCATTTGACAGCATTGATTATTAATTCTGAGTAGACTGTACCGTTTTAATGGTCTATCTTATTGTAATTATTTATTTGAGTTCAAACAACTTAATATCATCAGGTTTTGCACCTGCTAAAAATCTAGTTTATACTGGTTTTAACAGACTGGCACAAGGACCAGCAGCATGGTGGTGTGGTGGTTAGCAGTGCTGCCTCACAGCTTGAATGACATCAGGAAGGTCTGGGTTCGATTCCACCTGTGTGGAGTTTCGTGTTCTCCTTGTGTCTGCGTGTGTGCAACCTGTACAGGGTGTGTTTGTCTGAACTATAAAAGATAAATTTGGTGAGTTAGAATGGAGTAGTGCTTACTTAACCAGCTGAGATAAATGAGTGGTGAATAATTGCTTAAACTAACTATGTTCAGTTACTGAAACTCTGACATTAGTATGTTCAACTTAGATCTTCAATTCTATTCCAAAAGGGTCTCAAGTACATTGAACATAGTCAACTGTGCTTATTCAGCTAAGGTTTCATTACTTAAAATTTTTAAGGCAATGAGTTACCTTGGTTTTCTTAAGTAGATTTAACTTATCCGGATTTACAGTGAACACAATATAGCATAGCCAGCAGTTTTTTAAGGCAGTAGGTCAGATTTAAACACTGAATCATTCATGAATGTACTCATTATTCATTCTAACTAATGAGCACCTTTAGATATTTATGTACTTTACATACTTTTGTTAGGATATAAATACTTCCACTACTGTGCAGGCTCCTTGTGTGCCTCTGTTCACATAAAACCATGTGCATTAGTCTGCAAATAGCCAGAAAATTGTGACCAACATCTCCTAAGCCAATTTTCAATGCTATATTTATTTCTAATAGATTTTTTTATTTCCCATGAGCCTCCCTGATTTGGTCTCCCCTATGCCATCACATTTTGAAAAATCCCAGACTTGCCTCTGAGCACAATCTATGAATTTATATCAAGTTTATTCCCCCTTGTTTTGTTGAATAATACAAAAGATGTAGAATAAAATGTAAATACATTATGGCACCCAGGATGTGACAGAATTATTGCCACACAGTCTGCTGCATATACACTTTTACATCATGGATAAGAACTGAAGTGCTTCCGTTAGCTGTTCAGTGTAAAAATAGGAAGTAATGTGGGACTGCTAGTGTTCTTCAGTGTAATAAATCACTCTTTTGTGTGTGCAGCTTTATGTGTGTGTGTGTTTTTGCTGCTTGCCTTTGCAGTAATAAATCAGCCCATATGCAAACCGACAGCGTGCTCTGTGCACAGGTGTACATCTGTAGGTACTGATGCATGCTGGTGTATTATAGTAGTTATTATCCATTTCCTAACTCTGTCATTCATCACTAGCTTTGGCTCTTTATTCTATGACATCTTATACATCACAGCAGTTTTCCTGCTAATACATCAACAGTCATGAAAGAGGCAGACAGTATTAGATGGAGGATATTCTCTGTTTGATGCTATGGTAATCTAAAAATTTGCCATGGTATCGTTCACAAAGTGATGCTCAGACTCAGGTAGTTCTGGAGTTTTCAGATACAGCCGTGAAAAAGAAAGTGGACTCTGTGCAGTCCTGTGAAGTATCTCCCATCATTCAGCAGCTGGCAGAAATACTTTTAGCAGCAGTTACTTTAAGTAATCATTTCTGCTATGACTTATCGGTATCTTACATTGGTGTGGAGGAATTTTGGCCCACTCTTCTTTGCAACCTTGGTTCAGTTCATTGAGGTTTGTGGACTTTAATTTATGCACAGCTCTCTCAGGGTCCTGCCTCAGTATTTCAGCCAGGTTGAGATCTGGACTTTGGGCCGTTGCAACATCTTGATTCTTTTCTTTTTCAACCATTCTGTTTCAGATTTGCTGCTCATTGTCCTGTTGCTGCAAAATAAGCACAAATCATCAGTCCTCCACCACCGTGGTGACAGTTGGTGGAGGTGTTTGTGCTGATATACAGTGTTTGGTTCTCACCAAACATGCCACTGTGCATTATGGCCAAACATCTCCTCTGTGGGCTCATCTGTCCAAAGCTTGATCAAAAAGGAAAGTTTTAGGCCTAATCTTAAAAATAGAGAGGGTGTCTGTCTCCTGAATCCAAGCTGGGAGCTGGTTCCACAGAAGAGGGGCCTGAAAGCTGAAGGCTCTGCCTCCCATTCTACTCTGAAGTATCCTAGGAACCACAAGTAAGCCAGCAGTCTGAGAACGAAGTGCTCTATTGGGGTGATACGGTACTATGAGGTCTTTGAGATAAGATGGGGCCTGATTATTCAAGACCTTGTATGTTAGGAGAAGGATTTTAAATTCTATTCTAGATTTAACAGGGAGCCAATGAAGAGAAGCCAATATGGGAGAAATCTGCTCTCTCTTTCTAGTCCCTGTCAGTACTCTAGCTGCAGCATTTTGGATCAGCTGAAGGCTTTTCAGGGTAATAAAGTAATAAATGCATGGATTAACTTTTTAGCATCAGTCTGAGAAAGGATGTTTCTAATTTTATAAATATTGTGCAAATGCAAAAAAGTGGTCCTACATATCTGTTTTCTCTCTGTAGAATGACAGACTTTGTTTGGAAATGGCCTTATAATCCTTGCATCAACAATTACTTGTCTAAGATCATTGCTAATGACTTTTTTTTCCATGTGGTAACACGTGGATGGGGCTAACACTTGCTGATGATAACTTAATAAAGTGCAGTTGATTAGCATCACCTGGCTTCTACTTACCCTCTTAATCCCTGTGGCAGCAGTAAGGATGTACTTGGTTTTTCACAGGTCTAGTGTTCCTGAAAGCTTTACATGACTGTACACTGTAAAAAAAAAAAATCCATAAACAGTACAATGTACTGTATAAATGTGAGTTTTCCATGTTAGCTATTTACAGGTGTTTTTTTTTTTTTTTACATATTTCTTTACTACTGCAGTGCATTGTGGGAACAAGAACCCCAAAAGGAGGTAAATGTTAGAGGGAGGGCAGCCATTACACTGACAGTATTCATTTGAACTTTGAACTCTAGAGTTGGAGGAACTCTCTTCATGTTTCTGTGGTAAACATTAAAATATATGTTTTTGTACTAAAATGATGTCTCAAAAGACTTAATATCATTTTATCTAGAAAGAACTGCTGATTTTTTTTGTTAACTGCAAAGAGGAGTGGGCCACAGTTCCTCCACAGTGACGTTAAAGACTCACTACCAGCTATCACAAATGCCTGATTGAAGTTCTTCCTGCCAAGGGTGGCACAAGCAATTATTAGGTTTGGGGGGAGTGATGTTTTCACACAGGGCAGGTAGGTTTGGATGTCTGCTCCTGCCCTGCATGCCCAGGTCTGATGTGCAGAAAGACTTAGTGTAGATTCTTGTTCATAGACGCCTCGGTACACAGCAACCGCTGAGACACTCTTTCTGAGAGTTAGAGGCGGTAAAGAAAATTCCAGGACTGTCACACTGATCCCTCTAAAATGTGATCTGATCTTCATGTCATTGTTCTCGACAAACACAACCCCACTAAACTAAGAGCAAACACTTGCTCTTTGTTCACATCTACATTCAGCACCTACAGAGAAGACTAAGTGAGCTCTTGAATGAAGCTACTTGGAGCACAGACTGTATCAGCTGTGAGATGCAGCCCTGTAGCTCCTCACTCAGTGACAGGGAGGAAATTAGGAGCATTTCCCCTAAAAGCTTTTTCACTTCATTTCTGGGATGCCTTGATCGATACGTTCTCTTCAGGTCATTGCACGGCATCTCACTTGGGTTAAGATCAGGACCCTAACATATCCCAAATTTCATCCTTCTTGAAGCATTCTGTTGAAAAATAAATTACATGCTTTGGGTCTTTGTCTTAGTACACAGCCTCTCCTAAGCTTAAGAAACATTAAATGATATTTCAGGAACGCTTGCATGGGTCCTTTTAGAGTATGATTACTTCCTTGTTCAAAATTGTAATCAAATAGTACAGACAGAAAGAAGTTTATATTATAAACTGTAAGAAAAGTTATTCTTTTAGTAATATCATGCCATAAGGGTCTCTCTTTTCATTAATAATTGTTAGATAAGATGCTTATAGACAAACAGATCTTTAATTATTAACCACTTTCAAAAGCTCAGACATCTTCCGAGTGATAGCCTTGGATGTTTTATATTCTCTGTATTACTTAAATATTATTCATGTCTTGTTCAGACTTGTGCGTTTGACTAATACGACAGTCCCAGTTTCAGGACACCCCTGCCCAGCTCTTAATCTTAGAGAGGTCTGATGATAAGCTTGCTGATCCTTGTTGCTGTGAGACAGCCTATCACTTTGGCTTGTGATCATTTGGCCTCATGTCATCCTCATGGGCCCTGGTGGTAATGAGTGCTTGTTAATCCTTCTGTCACTATTTCCTCCAGGCACATAGCCATTTGCAAGTGCCAGAGTTGATTAACAAGACACTCCCACACAGTCCGGTTCGATTCAGCTCTTAAAAAGGGCTTAAGATGGCACTGCAGCATTGGAACAATGAGGGAGCGTCGTACTCATGCGCTGACACTGGTGTCCTAGCTCGTAACATAGACAACTGGCATCGAGTGCAGTGTAGTGACCTTCTTCCAGGAGCACTTGGCAGTAATTAGTATACTTCAATATTCACAACAGCTTTGTGGTGTTGTTTGACTAAGAGCCAAACAACACTCAAACTCACATTCTCAGGCAAATAAAATACTTGGGAAATAATTTGCTTTTACTTTGTTTATTGGGAAAAGCTGAGGTTTGGCTGTGGATGTTTACAGAGCTGGAAAACTTTCACAGACAATGGCAGTTGTTGAAATGGGAAGCAAGACATAAACACGAGGCCTATTTCCTCTCTGAGGGGTTTGTCTGGGCACGGATTCAAACAGTGTTAAGAACCCAAAGAACAGTTTTTACACGGTCAGCAGAGAAGATGTCTGCTCCATTATCTCAGTTTGGTCATGGAGGGACAGAGGACATCCACCGCCCAAATTACAAGGACACACACAACAGCACAACAGCACAGTAATATTTTCATTACTTCAGAGGACATTAGGCTGACTTACATTAATCTCTTGGACACTTACCCTGACCGTAGCTGCTACTCACCTTACCCCAACCCCAACCAACCCATACCCAGACCTAACCTAACTTTAAATGTTATTGTAGGGTCTTTACCTTATAATATAAAGCACCCTGAGGCGACTGCTGTTGTGATTTGGTGCTATAAATAAAACTAAATTGAATTGAACCTTAATCTAACCTTAAACCCAATCTGTACCCTGAGCTGTAATGACTTGTATTGTGTAGACTCGGTTAATGAGGCAGGTCCACACAACATGACTGCACAAACACACACACACACACACACACACACACACACACACACACACACACACACACACACACACACACACACACACACACACACACACACACAGCTTTGCACTGTAACTAATTAAGAGCAGCAACACTTCAGTAAGAAATATCTTCAGTTGGGAAGTTCGTACTTTCTCAAATCTCTCAGCTATATCTCAAAGTTCCCCCAAGGCCACTTCATCTTCAGTATAGTGAAATGAAATGCTTGATTTAAGCTTGAAATGGGGCAGAAAACTCACTGACGCTGAGGTACAAAGGGAATGGCACGAGAGTAGGAATGTCAGTCTGCATTAGTGGAAGACCAAGGAGAGGAGATGGGAGATGGCAGGACTGGAACAGGGCTATCAGACACTCTCCGCTGCATAGTGAGACAATGTGTACTCCATGCGCACTGTAGTCAGTTTCACAGCAACTTTTTCTTCCCCTTATCTTCCCTTACCTTTCTTCATACACATCACTGGCTCTGAAGTTAGTCTGTGATTGCAGGAAGTTGGCATAACAAAAGCCACTGGTGTAACATGTAGACAGTGTTACAGTTTAACCTAGAATAATTGTGATTATCACAAAAAATATGTGTGAAATGTATTCACACATAAAAAGTAATAAAAGAAACCTGCAGTCTGGTTTCAGCAACAGCATGACTGAAATAAGTAACCATTAGATATTCCTCTGGAAAGGACATTACTGACTTATTTCCTTTAGCACTGTAGCATTTTTCATTCTCTTCTATTTCTAAATACAGACTGAGTGATGTTTGTCAAAACTAATTTGCACAGTCCTTTTTCAAAAAGAAAACTCTTTTCATCTTGAATTTTACTTTCATAACTCTGGACATCAGTTTTATTGACAGTTTCTCACCTATATTGATGAAAAGATGCAGAATTGTGACAACAGTGCAAAAGTGCTGGTGCCTCAGTGTGGAGCCCATTAAAACCAAAAACATACCTCAAATACATTTTGTCAGCTCTCCCTTGTTGGCCCTGCAGCAGTTAGTTAAGTTAGGGTCATATTGACACATGGGGAGTTAAAAGAGGCGATCAGAGAAGGCTGGAAGCAGCCTGAGCCTATAGCAGCATAACTAAGGGAGGGTTCAGTGTCCAGTCCTAACTATAAGCTTGATCATAAAGGAAAGTTTTGAGCCTAATCTTGAAAATAGAGAGGGTGTCTGTCTCCTGAATCCAAGCTGGGAGCTGGTTCCACAGAAGAGGGGCCTGAAAGCTGAAGGCTCTGCCTCCCATTCTACTCTGAAGTATCCTAGGAACCACAAGTAAGCCAGCAGTCTGAGAGTGAAGTGCTCTATTGGGGTGATACGGTACTATGAGGTCTTTGAGATAAGATGGGGCCTGATTATTCAAGACCTTGTATGTGCATTCGGGAGACAGACCCCCTCTCTATTTTCAAGATTAGGCTTAAAACTTTCCTTTATCCTGGTCAAAAATGACTCCAAGATTTCTCACAGTGTTACTGGAGGTCAAAGTAATGCCATCCAGAGTAAGTATCTGGTTTGACAGCATGTTTCTAATATTTGTGGGGCCGAGTACAAGAACTTCAGTTTGATCTGAATTTAGAATCAGGAAATTAGAGGTCATCCAGGCCTTAATGTCTTTAAGACATTCCTGCAGTTTAACTAATTGATGTGTGGATAGATAAAAGTGGGTATCATCATTAATAAAGACAGATTGATCATATTGAAGATTGAAGCATTAATTAATAGGACTTCTCTGGGCAGTCTTGTAGGGATGGGGTCTGATAGGCACATTGATGGTTTGGAGGGAGTAACCTTTGAAGTTATCTTGAAAGATCAATCAGAGAGAAACTGTTAATAAAATTGCTGTCCTTAATCATATGTCTGAGGAAAGGGTGCGATTTTTTTCCTCTAAAAATGTTAAAATTTAATTTGTGAAGAAATCATTACAAGTCAAAGTTAAATAGCTCAGCAGAGCTCTGACTCTGGGGTTGCTCCTGTTTTTTCTATTGGTGATGAAGCTTTTTTATTTAGTGACAAACTATTTTTCCAGGCCAAACAAAGATCTTCTAAATCAATGAAATGCTAGTTCATCCTCAGCTTATGAGTTGCCTGCTAAGCATTTGGAGTGCTCCTCTAACTTTCAGATGACTTGTCATACCCTTGTGAGGGTGTTGTACTTTCCACTCTTCCCCACTGTTTCTCACTACAGCATGAAATTAGAATTAGTACACTTGTTCCCCTGGGCTTCTTCTGCTTACTGGTGCAGGATCTGGCTTTACCGTATAGAGGACCACACTGTTAAGTCCTGACATGCTCCAGAAACCCCCTGAGAATGCAGGGCAACATTCATTCCCTCACTTTTAGGTGTCTGCTTCCATAAAGCTGAGTGCCAGCACTCTCACATTATATTTACACCATCTTATATATTGATTAGACTGAAAATGAGATACAAAGGTGAAGTATTAAATGGTTTAATTATGCAACCTTTTCTTTCATACTCAGAAGAACATTAATCCCAGAATATGAGTAGAATATTTTCTTTGGCAAACACGTTTCACTTCAGGAACTATTACAATATTGTGTTACAAAGGCTGGACATGCATAAAATCAGGTGTTTGGCAATACTCTGATGCAACCTTGGAGTATGAATGGGCGCGAATATTAGATAGAAAGCACTCAGCTGTAGAAGGGTGTGAATGCAAACATGCTGTATGAAGCACTTTAACATGCAGAGGTTTTAATTTACAAGAAAACAGACTGTTCAAATACCATCCCCTCCTGTGCAGACTCACTGGTGCTGTTTCAGTCTTTGGTTTATAATGCAGTCTAAGACAGAGTGAGTTACTGGTTTCCTCACTTTGCAGTAATAAAAAGCATTAATTAAGCATTAATAAAAAGGCAGTCACTTTACTGTTTCTTTTATTGAAGGGGAGGGGGATTAAATACTGTACAGGATATTAACACATAAGTTTTGTTGTGAAAATCTCTGGCCAGTGCTTCAGGCTCTGGTGATGAAACTCAGAGACTAAAAGATTCAGATGAATGTGATGGAGCAGTTATGGCATTAAACTGTCTGACACTCCAACAGAGTTCAACAGTCTATAAAACATAAAGATTTTGCTATTTTTCACCTCAAAATGCATTTCTTCATATCTGACTGTAAACTCTGACATTGGCCACACGTGTGCTTTGACTTCCTCAGTGCCTGGAGCCCTGCAAAGACTCCTGGGAGATGAAGGAGAAAAGCAGCTGCAGAGAGTTGTGTGAGGTATGGCGAGCATAGAGCCAGTGAGCACAGCTTTGGAGCATAGAGTATAAAAACAGCCATGCATTGTTATGTGAAAGCACTGGTTTGTCATGAAGGTAGAGTCTGTTGGTCCCAGGAACAAGCTCAAGAACCACTGCTGGTTATATGTATCATTCATATTCATGAAGCTTCTTTTACTCTTGCTTTGCTTAGTTTCTTGCCTAGATACTTGTTGATATATTCTTGTCATTATCAAATTATACATATAGAATTCATACTGACTATATAACTGTGAGAATTACATAACTAACATAATCTAAGCAAAGAGCATCAGAAACTGTAAAAGGTCCAATAGAAAAATGTGAAACAAGTTAACCTGTGATGCTAACTGGCTCATCTTTAATCCATCCAGTGGGTGTTTCCCAAAAAGCAGTGGGAGTGTGTGACCAGCTGTGAGTTCCTGCACTCAGTGCTGATGGTGAAGCAGGGCAGCTGTCCACCTCCAGAGAGAGCCAGTGGCTTTGCTGCTGCCTGCGTGGAGGGCTGTGATCGTGATGCCGAATGCTCCGCTCAGAAGAAATGTTGCTCCAACAGCTGTGGCCACACCTGCCAGACTCCTGCAGACCTCTACAAGGGTATGTCAGTCCGAAGCAGAGCGTCATACGTTCTTCAGTGATTTAATTCTAGCTGCACCGCAGTGGGCAGCAAGCTACAGGGTCTCAGAATGGAAGTGACTTCATCCTTGAGTGCACAAACTGTGCTTGTTGTTTTGTGTTGAACAATTATTGAGACATTTATAAATTAATAATAATTCTTTCTTCAGCTTATCCAATTCAGCTGGAGTCTATCCCAGCTGTGATAGGGTGAGAGGTGGGGTACACCTTGGACAGGTGTGTCTTAGGGCTAACACAACTTCACAATTTAGAATAGCCGGCTACCCTAACACAACATCAACTGTGAGAGGATGCTGGAGCATCTACAGGCACAGGGCCTTTCATTAACAGGGAGCTACATGTCTTTTGTCCTGCCTCGCCCCCCTCAGCTCCAACCGGCTGGGGCAGATGACTGCGCCTCCATGAGGGAGTCTGGGAAAAAAAGAGCTTGTGGGATTGTTCAGACCTTGCTGATTGTAACACATTATGGAGGAAGAATAACAGGAGCAAACTGCATTTTTTACAAGGGAGCACTGAGTAAATATGTAAACCCCTAAAGCATTGGAGGGTGCTGACTGAGAGCGTGGTGTCCTCTTTGCTGGGACATTACTGAGAACTACAGCAGATGATGATTTTGATTAAAACATCAAACAAACTACAGTCATCTACAGGGGTTGGACAATGAAACTGAAACTCCTGGTTTTAGACCACAATAATTTATTAGTATGGTGTAGGGCCTCCTTTTGCGGCCAATACAGCGTCAATTCATCTTGGGAATGACATATACAAGTCCTGCACAGTGGTCAGAGGGATTTTAAGCCATTCTTCTTGCAGGATAGTGGCCAGGTCACGACGTGATGCTGGTGGAGGAAAACATTTCCTGACTCGCTCCTCCAAAACACCCCAAAGTGGCTCAATAATATTTAGATCTGGTGACTGTGCAGGCCATGGGAGATGTTGAACTTCACTTTCATGTTCATCAAACCAATCTTTCACCAGTCTTGCTGTGTG
The DNA here is from genome assembly GCA_024447675.2 of Pterophyllum scalare. Taxonomy (NCBI): domain Eukaryota; kingdom Metazoa; phylum Chordata; class Actinopteri; order Cichliformes; family Cichlidae; genus Pterophyllum; species Pterophyllum scalare. The sequence goes on from JAMQGT020012143.1 coordinate 46,572, forward strand.
TATTGGTGCATTGTCATCCTGATACACGGCACCGCCTTCAGGATACAATGTTTGAACCATTGGATGCACATGGTCCTCCAGAATGGTTCGGTAGTCCTTGGCAGTGACGCGCCCATCTAGCACAAGTATTGGGCCAAGGGAATGCCATGATATGGCAGCCCAAACCATCACTGATCCACCCCCATGCTTCACTCTGGGCATGCAACAGTCTGGGTGGTACGCTTCTTTGGGGCTTCTCCACACCGTAACTCTCCCGGATGTGGGGAAAACAGTAAAGGTGGACTCATCAGAGAACAATACATGTTTCACATTGTCCACAGCCCAAGATTTGCGCTCCTTGCACCATTGAAACCGACGTTTGGCATTGGCACGAGTGACCAAAGGTTTGGCTATAGCAGCCAGGCCGTGTATATTGACCCCGACGGACAGTTTTGGTGGAAACAGGAGAGTTGAGGTGCACATTTAATTCTGCTGTGATTTGGGCAGCTGTGGTTGATGTTTTTTGGACACAATCCGGGTTAGCACCCGAACATCCCTTTCAGACAGCTTCCTCTTGCGTCCACAGTTAATCCTGTTGGATGTGGTTGGTCCTTCTTGGTGGTATGCTGACATTACCCTGGATACCGTGGCTCTTGATACATCACAAAGACTTGCTGTCTTGGTCACAGATGCGCCAGCAAGACGTGCACCAACAATTTGTCCTCTTTTGAACTCTGGTATGTCACCCATAATGTTGTGTGCATTGCAGTGTTTGGAGCAAAACTGTGCTCTTACCCTGCTAATTGAACCTTCACACTCTGCTCTTACTGGTGCAATGTGCAATTAATGAAGATTGGCCACCAGGCTGGTCCAATTTAGCCATGAAACCTCCCACACTAAAATGACAGCTGTTTCACTTTCATTGTCCAACCCCTGTAAATCATGTTGTACTTGTTTCTTAATGAAGATCCTGAAGTATATTTGATAAAAAATCTATCTACTGTACTCTCAACAATCCCCTGAGTTTTACTCTGGTCTGCTGTTGGTGGATGAATTTTGTGTCCAGGTGCTCCTCTGAAGCCCAGGAAGGAGCTGGCCTTTGAAGAACTGCCTTCAGGCCAGCTGGAGGTGCGCTGGTCATCCCGCTTCAACATTTCAGCTGAGCCTGTAGTCTACATTCTGCAGAGGAGGTGGAACTTTGGCATCCAGCCCAGCGAGGACACTGCCACCTCATGGCAAGTGGTTGCACAGGTTAGTTAACCGCCACCAATCTTTAATGCTACAGAAAAAGACAAATTCAAGGAAAAATCTAAATAAAGTCTGTTTGTAAGCACTGATTCTCTGTGGCTCTGCTGGAGGGATGGAAGACTGCTCTCTCAAAAGATAATCCTTCACTTGCTGTTGCTGTTTTGTTGATGGTGGAGAGCACTGTCTAATGCAGTGATGGGCAGTTCACTTTCACAAGAGGCCACATGAGACACTGGGACTGTTGTGGAGGGCTGCACCAATAAGCTAAACTCAGTTCTGCTCATTATTAATTTTATCTCTTTATAAAGTGCTCCTGGTAAGAGTAAATGTTACAATTAGGCGATGAAATTTGAAGCAGAACAGACACATGAAGTGCTGTTGCTGCTTTGCTTGAGTTTAATAACTTCATCTGCAGCTTTTCTGTTCCTCTTTCTTGATCAGTAGAGAAATCTACTGTGTTTGCGCATCAACGCCAGGTTCAGTGTCTGAGCTGCAAAGGACACTGGACAAGCGCTCGTCACTGAGAGAGGATCTGTGTGGAAAGTTCTTCTCTTTGAAAGAAGAATGAAACTCCAGCAGTGATACTGACCTGAAGTGCTCAACAACAGCACTGACTTACACAGCACCCCCTGGGGTATAACACAATTAATTTTGCATCCGCTGCAAAAGTCACCTTCATGTGAAGGAGCAAGTACTGTACATGTGCATTCCATGTAAAGGTTGAGTAATGGACCAAGAACAGACCCTTGTGGAACCTCTGATTGAATTTTTATCTCAACGTGAGACAGTTCTAGATAAAATGCAGGTTTCACTTAGAAGTATAAAGATTTGTTTATAACTGATAATGATTTCATTAATAATAGGAATCTTATTTGCTAAAGACATAAGTTTGAATTTGCAGGGAGTGATAGTGGTGTTAGTTGATTGAGACACAGTGGGTTTAATGTATACAAGAGCAGAGGGTCTTTGAGCCTTGCTTACTGGTGTGTTGTTGGTGTTTGATTTGTTGTTCATTATTACCTTGTTGATTTGCAGGATGTTATACGGTGAGGGCTTTGCAGGAATGCAGAGTTAACTTTATGTTAGTGGATAGAAGACATGATCCAGCAAAATTCAGGTGGAGCTGATCATGTCTAAAGAGATCTGTTCTGCTGCTGTGTCTGAAGAGCAGTAGCCCTTCAGCCAAGTGTGGAGCTGCTACATCCTGCTGATCTCAACATCACCGATTACACATCATTTACCAGTGTTTAGAATATTGGAGCCAGCCCAGGCCTTTGGCTTAGCTCCCAGCTGGTTCCGATAGTGGGAAGCTGGTCCAGCAGCTACATCCAGGCATGAGAGGGTTGAATCAAGCTCCTCATCTGCTACGGTGGCAGCAATTAAGCCCATAGTGACTATGGAGTCTATGGAGACTTTACTGTTTAGGTCTGAGGTTCATGTTTTTCCCTTAAATTGCCACCTGTGCGTATACCTGATATGAAAAATAGGTGGTTTGTGCTTCTGATCAGTAACTTGTTGTCATGGCAGCAGAAAATAATGAAATTATTGAATGGGGTTTAAACCCAATCACTGTGTGCAATGGTGCTGATGTTGCAGAGATACAGTTAAAGAAAATAGTAGGAGGTGTCCTTTGGTGTCAGTGCCTTAATACAACAGAGGTGCCAAGAGTTAATGTCTGAGTGGTCAAAGTTGTGTTAGGAGGTGGTGTGCGATGCCTCAAATGTGGGCATGGAGCCGATACCAAATAAATACCAACACTGATACTTTTAAAGGCAGCTCATGTAGGGGAGAGCAGTGTGTCATGGTTTATTAGATGAATCATCATCCGTTTGTAAATTCTGAACACATTTTAATGACCACTAATTCACCGTGATTATTACTTTCCACGATATTTAACGCACCTTCCAGCTTTTCATGTATTTTGAAACTGTGTTTTTGGAGACCTGGAATGTAAATGTTCCTGTCTTTAAAGCACTTTGGCTCAGCTTCTGTTTTCTATGTGCTTTATAAATGAAACTGAGCTTGACAGTCAAACAGTCAATTATTATTATTATTACTATTTTTCATAGTTCAGGTTTGAGGTATATTTTTTCAGTTCCAATGCGATAATTAACTCAGTTCAGTCGACTGAACATATTATTTGAATGTCTGAATGTAGTCTATCAGTAATCCGTCTATGATGACCAATCACACTGACATTAGGGAATGCTGATGATCAGACATGAGTGATGACTAAAACATTATGGAGCACTATATGAGCTACCTGGATATTCTTTGCCTCTCTGAAAGGACTGTGTTTAACACTTTTGTTTTCATTTGCTGATTGGTTCTTTTTTCCTCTCTTTTTCCTTTCCCTTTTACTTGGTAGCAAAGTTCAGGCACTAAAACTACTGGTTCAGTTTAGGAACTATAAAAGATCATGAGTCAAGTGGGTTTGAATGTGACACCATGTGGTCCTTTACAAGTGTGCCTGTGATGAGCTGCTGTGACACCAGCACCGCAGCTATGACAGCAGCACAGCACTTGACACCCTGGGAGTGAGCTGCTCTGCCCCGCTGCTGAACACTTGCTTGGCTGTGATGCCTGGCTAGAAGAAGGAAAGAGGAGGGCTTCATGCCATATTTCTTTCCGTGTTACAGTGACATACTGGGATAATTGTTTGTTTTTCGATCGTGTCCCAAACTTTACACTAACATATTAACTCAAAGATGTCACTTCAGTATTTTATCACAAAGGTTTAACAGGGCTTAAAAGCCAAATTTTACACATTTTTCTAAACTCAGCAATGAATTATGACAAGCTTGAAAATCAACTAGAAACACTGACAAAAACACTGACGAAACACTGACAAAGCTCTGATGAAACTGACGAAACTCTGATGAAACTGACAAAACACTGACAAAACTGATGAAACACTGACAAAACTGATGAAACTCTGACAAAACTGATGAAACTCTGACAAAACTGATGAAACTCTGATGAAACTCTGGTGAAATGCTGATAAAACTTTTTTTCTCTTCATGCTCTTGGTGGAGACGGACGCATTTTCCTCTTCTCCCCGACCTTCCCTATCTACCCTGCTTTTTGCTGCTTCGCTGCTTAGAGCCTCCCTTTACAACAGCCTGGAATTTAAATTATGGATCTGGTCAGCTGGTCTCTCAACAATATTGATGATCAAATTCTCATCATGAGGAGATTGGGAGAAGGGGAACCCTCTTTCCTTTGGCTCGGCTACATACCCTGCTGGCTATGTTATGGATTCCCGTGGGGATGGAAGACAACGTTCCTGGCTGCTCTGTGTGGGCGTGGCATATATATTGATAGCAGGATTTTTCCAGAATTGGACCTGGGGATACCTGGTTACTGGGCAGCTGTTCGGGCCCTAGTAAGGCTGCCTGTGAGGGATGCAGAAACAGTCAAACTCAGTCAGACTCAGTAGAGCTGAATCGAAGTGGATTACATCTGGAGGAGTGTTGGAGAGTCTGCTCTGCGTGGAGGAGAAGAACCAGATTTGGATGATTGGATTTCTGAGAGGTAACCAGGAAACTGTAAGGTCTGTCAGCAATAGCTGTGACGGCCTGAACCAAAACAACTGCAGTATCTGAATCTGGCTCCCAGACGGCCTTGGATGGCTGTCTATCTAAATCATCTCCTGGAGATGTTTGGAAACAGATGCTCTTCACCCCCGCCCCGTGTTGGGACCTGTATGAACTGGTATCCTGGCAACCAAGGCTGACTGTACCATCTTCTCATGAACATTATCATGAACTGCTGGTCTGGAAGCTGGATGGCCATCACAGCATCCTGCTCTCTGCAGGCAGCCCCTCCCCTACCCACCCAGGCTTTAAATGAGCTGTTTGCTTTGCTGAGGTGTTTTTAGGAACCTCATAAGGTGTTCATAATGAACACAGTACCAGATGATTTTTTTAACCTACCTATCCCAGTGTATCTCTGTTTTTAAAGGTAGCGCCGGTAAAACGGCTGCATGACCTCAGACACCGGTCTCCCTGTTTCTGTCTGTGTTTGTATTTCTGGTTTGTTTGTTTGGATGGTGTTCTGTTAACTGTTACTGTAATTTCCCCACTGTGGGATTAATAAAGTATCATCATCATCATCATCATCATCATCAAACACTAGCGAAACTCTAATGAAATTCTGACGAAACGCTGAGGAAACACTGACTAAAGACTAATGAAACACTAAGGAAACAGTGACTGAAAACTGATGAAACTCTGGCACACAGCTCGATTCACTGGCTTCATATTTTTCCCACAGACCACAGAGCAGGGAGTAAGGCTGTCTGACATCCGGCCAGGTCGCTGGTACCAGTTCAGAGTGGCAGCTATCAACCCACACGGGACCAGAGGTTTCACCACTCCCAGCAGACACGTCCACTCAAGCAGAGGTCAGACAGACATTGCGTGTATCTGTGTGCGTGTACGTGCATGCTGAAAGTGCAGCTTGTGTAGATGAAAAATCTCAAATGCCACCAGTGATTTTGACATCAGAAGAAATGTCAAACGTTCTGGGCGTACTCCTACTGAATCAAACAGAACCATTAACCATAATGGATCATTGTAGAGCACCTTTAGTTCAAGTTAGATCAGCTCAGCATGACTGATAATAAAGGAGTTAAAAGGTACTGAAACTAATAAAATGAACATAATATCTTTAAAAAATGAAGCAAAACTAAATCAAATGAAATGGAGATCAACACAGAGAGATGAAACATGTGTCCATGCATCCAGCCATTTTCTTCTCTTTTTCCAGTTCAGGCCACAGTCACACTGCACACCCTGGACAAGTTGCCAATTCACAACAACAATGAAACCTGACAACAGGGAGTGACTTTAGTGATTTAGTCATGGTGATGTGGGCATCTTCAGTTTGACTGTAGGCCAGTGAAGATAGCAGGTGATGGAGCCACACTTTGCAATTCAAACAGCCAGCGGTGGTGACAGGGAGGAAGTGGATTGTACCAGTGGAGGTGGCAGAGGCAGAATGACAGGAAAGGTGATGTGGTTAGAGGTAAAACCGGCCACATGCAGCAACATTAGCTACAAACAAAATGGATTTTGACAGTTTAAGGTTCAGTAAATGACAGAATATAGGAAAGTGTAGCAGGGCAACCGGAGGAATTAGAAGTAGAAGAGACGGGAAGAGATTCTTTAGCAAACTTAGACTAAAGAAGCCAAAAGTTCCTGACAATTTATCAAGTTTAACTAATGAAGTCAGAGGCAAGTCAGCAGAGAATCAACTGTTTAACAGATGCTTATATTGTTGTATATATGTGTTATAGAGTTTTGGAGAGAAACCTCAAAGGATTCATTGTTTTGCTCTGTGTGGTTTCTATAGCTGCCACAGGCACAAAGGGAGCCGCCTCAGCAAGCTGAAAAGATGTGAACCTTAATCGATTGAGACGTGTTCATGAGAGCTGCGTTCTCCCCGTCTGCAGCATTGTGCTGCCATATTTAGGGACACAATGGAGGTGGCACCCTTATGTGCTGACAGTTATTGTTAGAACAGTTTTACCATTAATTTTCCATCTGTGGCTGGTGAGACATCAGATTGATAACTGATTGTGATCAGGCTGGGGAATTAGGAAATACAAGCTCTAAACACCAGCAACCAGCACTGTCAAAGAACACAGAGAAATCCTACTGGCAAAGGTGGTGATAGGCTGCTTACTGATAATGAAAGAAATGGTAGTGTTACCTGTAGCTCTGGTTCCTCCCACAGCACAGCAACATGCATGTTAGGTTAACTGGGGAGTCTGTAGCCCTGTGATTGATTGAAGAGCAGGGATGGCTCCAGCACCCATTGGTCTGCGCTTATATTGTGTGTCTGTATGTGGATATATACTAACAACATCCAACATGTCACCCTCAGACCCCGCCAATCCTCCAGCTCCTACCGAGCTGAGAGTAGCAAATATGAGCTTTGGTCCTGGCAGGACAGTAGCAACCAGGATTGAGTGGAGCATGCCTCCTGACCTGGATGTTCCCGTCCACCACTACAAGGTCAGTTGGAGCTGGACTGCAGTTGGGCATTCTTCTGCCTCATCCCTGACCAAGAGGAAGAAGACAGTCAGAAAGGTGAGGATGCTGCAGCGGAGGCACTTCAAATACACGACTGCTATTTAAGATCATAGAAAGTGATATATTTTTGTAATGTTCTCTGAAACACTTAGAGAACACCTCACATTATCCCCCTCACTGCCACTATTTTAGATAATAAATGCTCTGAGAGCACAATCCTAAACTCAACCAGATTGGGCTAAAGATTTCAATAAAAATAAAAATTACTGCTACTATTCAGTCTCAGAGGTTCTCCTGACATCAGCGTTTCTGATGTTACAGAAACACTGCAGCATGTTTGCGTCTGAGGTCAGGAAATGGAGTCTGATCAGCCTGAATATGATATGAAATCAGCTCGTGGCTCGTGGTTTTCTCTCTGTGGATGGAATCAAACCAAGGGTTCATTCAGGGGCTTTACTCCTGTGAAGGGTAAAATGATTTTTGTGTGTGTGTGTGTGTGTGTGCGTGTGCGTGCGTGCACAGAGCCAGGTGGAGCTGGACAGCATGAGGTCTAACAGGAGCTACAGTGTGGAGGTTCAGGCCGTGTCCTACTGGGGACAAACTCAGTTCAAAGGGCCCCGCGCTGTCCTCCACTTCACCACTCAGCATGGTATGTGTATATGTATAACTGGCATTTGTCATGAAGGAATAAAGTTTATCTTCACGTCTGCTTCAGAGTTCTCTGAAGATGTTCAGATGTTTAGTCTTGCACTCAAAGTTTCCTCTTGGTTTTGAAAATGCATTTGTATAATCTTCAGGTTTACTTTTACACTTTTATGGTGACATTTTTTTTATTGAAAAAAAGCACCTTAGGGTTTAATATCTAAGAGATTTTCTCCCACTGCGATGTTAAATCTTTGATCCTCTGTATCTCAGAGCTTCACTCCACACGCACCATTAACATTCCACACCTACAAACCTATCAGAGTGACAGGGCTGGAAACACTTTTAGCTTTCAAATTCGAAATGTCAAGGTGCTGCTTTCAAAGTGATGGCTGACATTATACAAAGAAAAAAACAGAAAATGTTCTTGACAATTACAGAAATGAGTGTGAGAGTGAGTGCATCATGAAACAAGGATTGAAGTGAAGTTGCTGTCAACCTTTCTACAGAGCAGAAACTGGGAGAAAGAAACACTTTTTGAATGAGTGTTCAAGGTGAAACAGTGCACCAGCATATCAACATTTTCTGTACATGACATTTTTTCAGCCTATTAAAATTGAAAGTGCATGTTTTGGTGAAAGATATTTCAACAGCTGTTGGTGAGATTTCCATGAAAGTTTTGTAGAAGGTCATAGTTCCCTTCAAAAAGTGTCTCAAAAACCTTGAGAAGCATGAAAATATAGTTCATAGAAGAAAGTGCATCCTGGTGGTTCTGATGAGCCACTCATCTTTCCTTTATTAACATAAAAAAACAAAACAAAAATATATTTATATAAATAAAATGTGCAGAATTATCTTTAATGTAAAGGAGAAATTGTTACTGTTAATTATTAAAATGATGAAGCTTGCTGTGAGTAAATGGTCTGCCTTAAAATTACTAGTAATCAGAAACAAATCAAAAAACTGAAACCAAGATATATCAGTGCATAAACAGTCGCCTCAAGGCGCTTTGTATTGTGGGTAAAGACCCTACAATAACACAGAGAAAACCCAACAGTCAAAACGACCCCCTATAAGCAAGCACTTGGCGACGGTGGGAAGGAAAAACTCCCTTTTAACAGGAAGAAACCTCCAGCAGAACCAGGCTCAGGGAGGGGCAGTCATCTGCTGCGACCGGTTGGGGCTGAGGGGAGAGAGACAGGACAAAAGACATGCTGTGGAAGAGAGGCAGAGATTAATAATAATGATTAAATACAGAGTGAAGTATAAACAAGTAAATAAAGGTGAATGAGAAGAAACAGTGCATTATGGGACCCCCCTCAGCAGCCTAGGCCTATAGCAGCATAACTAAGGGAGGGTTCAGGGTCGTCTGATCCAGCCCTAACTATAAGCTTGATCATAAAGGAAAGTTTTAAGCCTAATCTTGAAAATAGAGAGGGTGTCTGTCTCCTGAATCCAAAGTGGGAGCTTCCATTGGAATTATGAGGAAAAGTAAGTGCTGCTGCTAATCAAATGCACTTTATTAGCTGATCGTCACCCAGTGTGAGCACCTCTATAAAAGCAGAAGTTTGGGCAGTTTGCAGGTCTGAAGCTGTGAGGTGCCAAGGAGCAAAAACATCAGCAATGACCTTAGAAAGGTTATTTATGCCCATCAGTCTGGGAAGGTTCATAAGGCCATTTCCAAACATTTCCATCATTTTCCAGTGAGAAAGATCTTTCACGATTGGAAAACATTCAAGAGAGTTACAGTACCAGTTTTCCCAGGAGTGGACGTCCCAGCAGTTTCACCCCAAGCTCAGACTGTGCAGCACTCAGAAAGTGCAAAACCCCAAGAGCTCCAGCTACAGGCCTCAGTTAGCAAGCTAAAGGTCAAAGTTCATTACAGCACAATTGGACAAAGACTGAACATGATGTGTGGAACAACGTCCTTTGGAGAGACGAGCCCAGTGTGGAGATGTCGGCCATAATGCACGATGCATGTTTCAGCACAGACACCTCCCCACCTGTCAGCAGGGGGGTGGAGGGCTGAGGATGGGACCTTGGCATCTTGCAACAGGACAATGATCCCAAGCACAGCAGCACATCTCCAACAGAACAGCTGAAAAAGAAAAGAATGACGGTGCTGCGACGACCCAGAGTCCAGACCTCAGCCTGACTGAGCTGCTGTGGTGGAACCTTCAGAGAGCTGTGCATGAACAAATGCTGCAAACTTGGAGAAGAAGAGTGGCCAAAATTCCTCCATAACAATCTGTGATACCAATAAAGTCATATAGAAAACAATAACTTACGTTACTGATGCTAAAGGTGGTTCTGCCTGTGACTGAGTCATGGCGTGCTTTTAGTTTTTGACAGGACTGTGTTGTTTTATGAAAGCAGTTCCCAGATATGTAGGTGAATGATATTTTGTGTTTTGAAGCCAACAGTGCTCCAAGAAACCTCACAGGTGACACTGTGGATGTGGGGACCCCGTTCTACCAGGACGGACAGCTCAGGGTTCATGTTTACTGGCAGAGGAGCATGGGTATGTACAGCAGAGTTAAGCATTATGATTCTGGTTATATCTTATATCACAAATAATATTTGAGTTATCTCGCAATACGTGGATAATGTGCCAGAAAAAGGAGTTTTGATCTGGTCAAAAGTCACAGACAGAAAGCTGGTAACACTTCGAAATCAATAACAACCTGAACACATTTTCTAATTTACTGAACCCTAATTCACAGGAAGTCATTATTAGCATTGGAAGACAAAGATAAAGTCTTTTTTTTTTAAATCTTTGTACACTAGACAGAAACACTGAGCTGCATAAAAAATACCTTCTAAACCCACTGTGGTGAAAAAGTCACTGCCAATGCTGCACCTGCACAGCTTCTGATGAGTAATTAATGTTGTGGAAAGGAGGTTATTCTACTGCCATGAGACACAAACTAACCACCCGTTACACTAAATCAATAACAGGCTTGAAGTGAGTGTTGAAAGCTGAGCTGAGGTTAAGGTTACTTATTGTCTCAGGTTAGGAAAGTGCTGCATCAGAGCAGCCAGTGCCCAGCAGTACAACAAAGCATGCATACAGCGTGCAGACACAGACCAAACAAGTCAAAAAGCTGTTCATTAATAAAGAACAAATGATTGTTTATGACAGTTTTATTACATATGGGGCCCTGTTCCATGCTCACAGCACATGCTCAGGATCAGCTATGTTGGGCTGTGCAAAAATGCCAAAAAATGTCTCATGGAGTGAGGGATTAGTCGCTCCTGTAATCTGTCCCTGATGCGGCTGACAATCCGTCCTGCAATGATGCAAACTGGAAGGCCCTACCTCTCAGCTCTGCAAAGAGAAGACAGATCATCCACAGTTTTGGTGCAGCAAAGGCATTTAAGGGTGGAGGAAACGTGCATGTATGAATACACTAAGTTGCACACTCTGCTGTTAGGTCACTTCTCTATCAGTGGGTTATTACATACAGGTCAGAAACAGGAAGCTGTTTGTGGGTATACATGGGGCAAACATGAAAAACAGGAATAAAGAATTAGCAGGAAGCTCAGTGCTTAGATGACATATAGAAATGATGGCTCAGCTGTCCCTAAAACAAAAAGAAAAAGCACAGCTCTGCTAAAACCTTTAAAAAGGATGAAAAACCAAATATCAGCAAGGATTTGGAGCTTCTGAAATTAGACTTAACGATCTACATGCAGTGGTACGCTACAGAGAGACTGCTGCTGAATATCAATACAGCAGTAATGGGAATGTTGAAGTTTTAGGCTCAGGGATACAAGGCTGTGATTGAAAGCACACATTAAAGGTCACTTGGGGAGACACAGCACCTGTGAGTAAAGACAAGTGTCATCATACAGGACAGGTCATCTACTAATCAGGTTGGTGGTTCGATCCCCGGCTGTGTGCCAGAGTATCCTAGGGCAAGATGCTGAATCATGGTTGTTCTTGATGCATCCATCAGAGTGTGAATGTTAGGTGAATTAATGGGTGAATGAGGCATGTTGTATAAAATGCTCATGTAGAGCAGAAAGGTGTTGTGTAAGAACAAAATATATGTATCAGAGAGTTCCCTGGTCACAACAAGATTAGTAATTAAATGTTTCTTGAATAATTTACTTGCCAAACAGTCCTGGTGAAATCATAGACGGGCCTCCACCATGAGCCCGGAAGCTGCAATGCACCCTTGCCTTGGACCTGGAAACGGGGTCAGTAGTTCCTCACATAAAAAGTGGACTTATAATCTGGCAAAGGAGAAATGGAAGTGAACACAGGGTCGGACCTGGATGGCTCATTGGATCTCTTGAATATGCATTTCAATCTTGAAAACACGATGGGAATGGACTGGTTCTTATACAGGGATTTTCCACTTGAGCACTCTATACAGCATGCCTCATACAAGCACTTCTTTCTAATATTCCCACACAGTTTCAATGTCTTGCCCAAGGACACTTCAGCATGCAGACTGGAGCAGCCGGGGATTGAACCACCAACCTTCTGACTAGTAGGCGACCTGTGAGAGAGAAAAAATACCTTTAAAGGTGGTGTAGTAAAATGTAAACAAAAGGAATCAGTGTTGGGATGATCTGTGTCATAAACCATAACTCACCAAGTCAGAAAGAATGCAGGTCTAAACAAAAGCAACGACAGGCGGTAACAATCCAATCTGAACAAACTGCATGTGTCTCTGTATAAGACACAGCATGCATAGCTGCAGCCCTACTCCCTGCGTTAATCTCTTGTTGTTTGTGTAGATTCTTCGGTTGAATTCTACAGAATCCAGTGGGGACCTGAATACTGCAGACACAACCAGACCAGACCTGTGGAGAAGACCATCACAAAGGTAAACCTGAGCAAATAAAACAGCAACACTCTGATCGCGAATGTTAAATCAGGAGCATTTAATGCTCAAAATAAAATACAGAATATAGAAGAGACTGCTTTTATTAATCATGTTATTGATAGGCCAAGAAAATGTCTGCATCGCTAGCAGCTGATCTTAGTCACTGCTGCTTTGTCTGCTGTGAAAAGTGACATACAGTAATCTGAAAGTGGGAATGAGTCTGCAGCCAGCATCCCTCCCTGTGTGTCTAATCTAGGAGAGCTTTATCAGCCTGCAGGGCTTACTCTTCTCCTGTAAGTATAAAGTCCTCCTGCAGCCAGTCAGCAAGAAGAGTCGCCCTCTGGCAGCAAGCACCAGCTTTCACACTCCTTCCTGCGCCGCCATCCAGGCCAAGAGTCCAAAACCCATCGGCTGTCCCCGGGAGACAGGTGAGGCAAACACATCAGGTTGTGAAAATGTGTTTTGATGATTTTAGATTCGAAGCTAAAACAATGGATTATTTATTTACATATGAATGTGTGCACACCTGAATGTTTTCTAGCAGCAGGAGGCGTGGCTCTGTCTCGTTACCACAGTTGTGTTACCTGTTACCTGCATTTACAACACAATCTGTTTCCAGGCTGCTCTTTAAAAACACAAAGTGATTCTAAGTGACTCTGAGTCCATATATATAAACATCTAAAAAGTATATTAATGCTACAGTGTGTTTGTGGGGTTTTGTAAGGCGATACACAATGCAAGGAGGACTTTGAAACACCCTTAATCAGGGTTAAGTCAGACTTGGCACACAGGGGAAGCCTAGGTTCAGCTGGAGCACGGCGCAAAGAATGACTCAGAAACAAGTCATGTAATAATTTACACTGTGAGCTCCAGCAGAGTTCACTTTGTCTACAGACTGAGATCATCTGACCTGTGCTGTTAACTGCTCCTTATGAATTCAACACGACATAAGCAGATGCTACACCAGTGATATGGCACCTTCCCAACCCCCAGACACAATAAAACTAGTATAAAAGATCAAATTTGGTGAATTAACATCATCATGTTATATTTACACTGATGTCTGCTGCCCTCAGTGTAACCTAACATTGACCCTGATCACCATAGCATGCAGCACTATAAACTTCACCACAATACTGCAAAATTTAACCAGCTCAGCCTGCACCAAACCACCCACATTTTCATCCAAGATAATTCACAAAAACATATTTCAATTACACTCTGTGTACACATCCAAGTTTTTTTTCTCTGGGAAATATAGCAATCACTCATTAGCTTCCACGGCCCATGTGTGACAGACCACACAGAGAAAGGTTCATGTTTGGTGATATTGTTGAGGCATTTGACCTCACCAATTGAAAATGTTCAATTTCTGCGTGCTCCTCATCAGTGGTGAGCTGCACTGTGACACCTTTTCTTATTCCTCAGCAACTATCACTGTGCCGTCAGCTGGAAGCAGCAGCAGGACGCAGATTAATATATGTGCTAATCTATCAGATTGAATGACTCATCCACTGAAAGTGCCATTTTAACCCCTGCCCGTACTTACAGGAGCAGAAGAACAGTAAAAATGCAGAGTTGAATGATGGTGACATGAAATGTAATTTTGAAAGACTTATATGAACAAATATTCAAAATTAAGCTATCATCATGTTCCAGTCTGTCTTTTTTTATAGTCCTTCTGAGGAGTCCAGGCACTTTGTTCATGTGCTTCCTCATGGAGATGGTAAACAGTCTGCCTTCATTCAACTGTCCAGTTGTGTATCTTTCAGCTGCGACTCCTCTGAAGGCCCTGGTGAAAGCAACCAACCTGACAGCATCGTTTGAGGTCCTGGGTGCCAACGTGACAGCCATCTTTGGCTGGGATTTATCTTTACACCATCAGCAGCTGACTGGTTACCAGGTTACCTGGGCAGAAGTTATCCCCACAAACCGCAACTGCAACATCAAGCTGCCGCACACCCTGATTTCCCAGTCCCTGATCCTACCCCCGGTCAGTGAAGTGTCTGTGCTGAACTGTACAGTCCATATTTGGTTTGCTATGGCAAAAGCAGGCGTATCTATTAGTGAAACAATGACTTATAAGAAGTATTTGAACATGTAGACTTGCCTAAAGTTTGTCACCCATTTCTGTCTAAAGTCTTTGAGAAATGCAGAGCTGCACCTTACTTTTCTCTTTTCACTGTTACACTAATAAGGCATTACTGTCATCACTGGAAAAGGCAACACAAAAGAGGTGGGAAAAGATAGAGAAGTCACAATCAGTGTATTTATGTGCACTTTCAGCTTCAAGGAGAACTCCTCATCCAGTGCTAAAGTTTAAATGCAGATTCAGGCATGCAGATCTCAGAGCACCTCAGCTGAAACCCGGTTTAACCTGCGCTTTCACACACCCTGAGTATTTCACACTTTGTCCCCTACTTCCCCTCGACTCACTTTATCCTCTCTTTCAGGATGGTAATGTCCTGGTGGTGCCAGGCCTTCATCCTGCCAGTCTGTACAGGCTGGAGGTACACGCCATCACATCAGAGGGTGAAGGTCCTGCAACCAGCAGAACCTTCCAGACGCCTGGATACCAAAGCATCTTAAAGCACAGTAAGAGATTCAAAAATCTAAAGGAAAACACTGATGGAAAAGCTCATTTCCCCCCTTTAGTCAAAATGACATCATCTTTTGATTGAAAATCCAGTGTTGCAACATTAAAAATAATATTGACCAAATATTTCTGGAACTGACTGTGTTATGAGCCCTCTTCATGGCCCTCCATCACAGAGTGTAACTGTGATATTGGCCAAAAGTCATATTTTTAGGGCAAATGGTCAGTAAGTAAAGACAAGTGTAAAATGGCAAAAATCCTTAAAATAAAAAAATGATGGTGCTGGGTGCCCGCTCTGTTTGGAAATGTTCTGATTCCCTCCTCATCTGCGTGGTGTTCCCACTTTGATCGGGAAGCAGCAAAGCCTGCCTGAATAATGTGACGGCCTAAACGCACATCCACCAGGATGACGTGATGTTGTGTTTTCCTTCTGCCTGCTGTCAGTCCTTCATATCTGTTTGCTTCTCTCCTGCTGTTGCTCGAGTTCTAATAAAAATACCCACACCTTCACACAAACCTGCGGGAAGGTGTCATGTAAATGAAGAGAGGCAGGCGCTGAGATATAATTCACACATACCTGTTGCTGTGAATCATCCTGACACAGCCGGCCTCTCACAGAACCAGCTAACAGAGCTCCACTGAGCCAAGCTAGCTGTCCAGCATTGACTGTTTATACACGTGATGATTACTTACCACAGTTATGAATGTCTCCTTCACTTTGATCGTCAGGCTGCACAAGCAGCTGCCTTGCTCTTTCAAGATATTTCATAATGTGATTTGACTGGCTTATGACTGTGCTGAAATTAAGAAAATAACTTGATTTCATTCAATATTTTGCAGGCAAGAGGCACAAAAGCCTGAAACTCATGTTGTGGGTCTTCAGTGCAGTGGACAAACACTGCAGTCCACACAGGCAGAGATGTCTCCAGTGGAAAAACAAGCTCTTGTGTTCTTGTGTTTGCATTGGCGACACTCACCTTGTGTCATATTTTGAAAACAAAATCAAAATAAAAAAGTTGCTGCTGCAAAGCATCAAACTTATGAGCAGCTTAATTATGTAATTTTCCACTTGTATGAGTTGGCATTAAAGTCTAAATCCTCCCTTTCAGGATCACGGCTGAGGAAGCATCATAAACAGCCAATCACTGACAGACACTGAGACCAGACGGCCTGCATGAACCAAGTCTCCCAAACTCAGGATGAAGAGCAGTTCCTGATACGTGCAGCATCGTGTGGCTTCTTGATCGAGATGAATTCCTCCCTGCGGTGTCTTATAGTGGACTGAGCTGTTCTTCTTCATGCTGCTGTCAGTGTCAGAACCACAGCTGGAGTTCTTCCCTTGCTCTGCCCTTTGACTCCAGC
Source organism: Pterophyllum scalare (assembly GCA_024447675.2). Taxonomy (NCBI): domain Eukaryota; kingdom Metazoa; phylum Chordata; class Actinopteri; order Cichliformes; family Cichlidae; genus Pterophyllum; species Pterophyllum scalare. The sequence goes on from JAMQGT020012143.1 coordinate 63,275, forward strand.
TCAGTCAGTGCTTGTTTGTGATATGTAATAATAGCATGTTGACATAGATGCCATAGCAGTTTCACTGCTGTAGGGCTGGATACAATTACACCATTTTTAAACAATTTGCCAGCACATTGCCCAAACCTCAAATGTATTGTATGTTGTATCAAAAGGTAAATAAGCTCTGAACTCATTTCACAGTTTACCACTTTAGTCACTCTGTCACAATAGACCGGTTCTCATGCTTTTAATACAGTCATTAGAACAAGAACTTTACTTAAGCCTCGTGTTATGTGTGAGGTCATAGAAACTCACACAGCTTAATATATTAAACATCATATATAATCCTGTACTCATCCTTTTTCCAATTTATCTGAACTGCTTGTGAGATCAGCATGAGCTCAGTTTGTAATTTGTGTTTTCAGAGGAATCTTCTGAAGGTTTGCTCTGTGGCACAGTTACAGGTACAGATCTGAAACGACACCAAAGCTGAAGAAGATATGTTAACACCTTTCACTCCATAAACACATATTTATGTACCTGGAGTTCAAAACATGGCTGGAAGAAATTAGTGGGTGAGAAAATGTCCCAAATCTCAAATCAATAAAGAATAATTCATTTGAATCTGATTATCCATTTAATACTAACTTAGTGTTTCAGCTTCTGCTGACATAATCTATTGCTATTACCTAGTAATAGATAGTATGTAGTAATTAAGTAAATAAGATTTTGCTTGTCTTGGACATCAAATACTATCATTTTATCAAAGATGTCGGCATTTCAGAGATACACACAGGTCAATGCCATGACACCTGATGGTGTGAAACTAAACAGCCTGTAAAACACAAAGCTCCAACTGCCACCCTCTGTCACCCGTAGGCATGAACTTACCTCTCCTCTGGTGTCCAGCTTTGCTGTGTCTGAGCACCATCACTATGGGACACCTTGTGTATCTCTGAGTTGCCAGTAGCTGACAAAAGTAATTGCCACGTCTGGGAACGCGCAGCCCTTTTTAACGAGCATTACTGAGCAGTTTTGATACAATTGCATGCAAACACAGAAATGTAATGTCAGTGTCACTGAGTGGTACCATAAAAAAATTAAAAAGGTGAAATACAATTAGTTGTTTTGTAAATGCCATGTAGCTCCCCCACACTCTGTAAATGCTGTATATACTTCTTGTCTCTATTTATTAGTAGTATATTTGTGTCTGGACTGTTAACATTTTACATCTGTGTTCTATGTGCTCAGCCTTTTGTTACCCTCTGGAGACCCTGTACAAAGATGTTTTTAACTCAAGATAAATTACATGTCAAAATATAGCTCACTTTACCCATGTGCACTTTGATTTATCTTTCTCTGCTTCCTATTCATGCACTTTCTGTCAGTATTTAACCATGACCTTTGCCCACTGAGAAACAAAGCTATAAAAAAAGCAAAGAGCTGCACTCCAATTCAGCTTCTACCATTGTTGATTGATCCATGAACCAAAGGTAGGTGTGTGTGTGTCTATATATATATATTTATATATGTATAGACACACGGGGGGTGGGGGGTGGGGGGGCTGCTCATTGCCTAATGCTCTCTGGACTCTTGCCCTTTGGCCGTGGGTGCTCTGTCTGGGGTCCCCCTGCCTTCCTCCTGCCATCGGGATGTGCAGCCTCGGGTCTTCTGAGCTCCTAGTGGGCTGTGGATGGCCTGGGTCCCCTGGGTCCTCTCCTACTCGCCTATGAATCGCGCGGGGGGGGGCTGGTTGCAGTTTCTTACCCTCATTATTGAGTGCATTCCATGACATAGACGCATGCACACACATTACTGCAGACAGCAAGATTGTGTGTGTGTGTATATAAATATGTGAATATGTGTGTGTATGTACAGTGCCTTGCGAAAGTATTCGGCCCCCTTGAACTTTTCAACCTTTTGCCACATTTCAGGCTTCAAACATAAAGATATAACATTTGAATGTTTTGTGAAGAATCAACAACAAGTGGGACACAATCGTGAAGTGGAATGAAATTTATTGGATGTGTCAAACTTTTGTAACAAATAAAAACTGAAAAGTGGGGCGTGCAATATTATTCGGCCCCCTTGCATTAATACTTTGTAGCGCCACCTTTTGCTGCAATTACAGCTGCAAGTCTCTTGGGGTATGTCTCTATCAGTTTTGCACATCGAGAGACTGAAATTCTCGCCCATTCTTCCTTGCAAAACAGCTGGAGCTCAGTGAGGTTGGATGGAGAGCGTTTGTGAACAGCAGTCTTCAGCTCTTTCCACAGATTCTCCATTGGATTCAGGTCTGGACTTTGACTTGGCCATTCCAACACCTGGATACGTTTATTTGTGAACCGTTCCATTGTAGATTTGGCTTTATGTTTTGGATCATTGTCTTGTTGGAAGATAAATCTCCGTCCCAGTCTCAGGTCTCTTGCAGACTCCAACAGGTTTTCTTCCAGAATGCTCCTGTATTTGGCCCCATCCATCTTCCCATCAATTTTGACCATCTTCCCTGTCCCTGCTGACGAAAAGCAGGCCCAAACCATGATGCTGCCACCACCATGTTTGACAGTGGGGATGGTGTGTTCAGGGTGATGAGCTGTGTTGCTTTTACACCAAACATATCGTTTTGCATTGTGGCCAAACAGTTGGATTTTGGTTTCATCTGACCAGAGCACCTTCTTCCACATGTTTGGTGTGTCTCCCAGGTGGCTTGTGGCAAACTTTAAACGAGACTTTTTATGGATATCTTTGAGAAATGGCTTTCTTCTTGCCACTCTTCCATAAAGGCCAGATTTGTGCAGTGTACGACTGATTGTTGGCCTATGGACAGACTCTCCCACCTCAGCTGTAGATCTCTGCAGTTCATCCAGAGTGATCATGGGCCTCTTGGCTGCATCTCTGATCAGTCTTCTCCTTGTTTGAGATGAAAGTTTAGAGGGACGGCCGGGTCTTGGTAGATTTGCAGTGGTCTGATACTCCTTCCATTTCAATATGATTGCTTGCACAGTGCTCCTTGAGATGTTTAAAGCTTGGGAAATCTTTTTGTATCCAAATCCGGCTTTAAACTTCTCCACAACAGTATCTCGGACCTGCCTGGTGTGTTCCTTGGTCTTCATGATGCTCTCTGCACTTGGAACAGAACCCTGAGACTATCACAGAGCAGGTGCATTTATACGGAGACTTGATTACACACAGGTGGATCCTATTTATCATCATCAGTCATTTGGGACAACATTGGATCATTCAGAGATCCTCACTGAACTTCTGGAGTCAGTTTGCTGCACTGAAAGTAAAGGGGCCCAATAATATTGCACGCTCCACTTTTCAGTTTTTATTTGTTAAAAAAGTTTGACACATCCAATAAATTTCATTCCACTTCACGATTGTGTCCCACTTGTTGTTGATTCTTCACAAAAAATTCAAATTTTATATCTTTATGTTTGAAGCCTGAAATGTGGCAAAAGATTGAAAAGTTCAAGGGGGCCGAATACTTTCACAAGGCACTGTATATGTATCTACTTTTGTTGATTATTTTTTTCCCCTTTCTCCCCTTTGCTTCTCTCCTCCCCCTCTTTTTTTCCCCACTCTTTCCTATCCCCTTCCTTATTGCCTGTCAGCTCTGGCATAAATAACTAAATATAAATAAATAAATACAAACATTAACAAGAATAGCCTATAGGAAACTTATAGAGCTGTTTTTGTAAAAGCAAATATGTTTGGTACATCAGTACATTCGGATCATCATTCCGATTGCAAAAACTGCCAGACATGACAGGCTTAATAAAAAAAAAATATAAATAAATAAATAAAAATGAAGGACTTATATATAACATGAAGAAATGACTTGTTCTTACCCTCATTAATAAAGAATATATTGTAGCATCTGTTGAGAAGTTGACAATTAAATGGTTGCTGTGTGCCACAACCACTCCAACAACAGCAACAGAACATCTCCAAAGAACCATCTAACTTTAACAGAATCGCTACAATATGTAAGTCACATTTACTGTCACTACTATGTGACAGAAATGTCCTTTATGACTCAAAATGAATTGATTTCATTCATAAGAGATGATGTTTGAGATATGCTTGACAGATTATAGGTCTGCAAGTCATTTACAACAATATAAATACCAGCAATAATTTTTTGGGTAAATACTGGAAATCACTTTTTGGCACAAGGCCGGCTGCTAAGATGACAAATCGCTCCACTGCCACTGTGTACATGTGTGGTCATGTACATTTTGTGTACATGCAGTGCAGTACACATTCACATTAACATTAAAATCAGTTTATTGCACCCTATGGATTCTAATATATAGGTATATCTGTTAATTACAGGGTGTACCCTGCCTCTTGCCCAGTGACAGCTGGGATAGGCTCCAGCACTCCGGCGATCCTGAAAAGGATAAGCGGAAGAGAATGGATGGATGGATTTTTATTAGTGCAACAATACAATGTTTTAATAGATAGGAAAGACTATATTTGATACCAAGATCTACAGAATTTTTCAACACCAGGATGTGTTTTTACAGAACCCTGCAAGGGACACGAGAGCAAAACATTCAGTCAGCTTCATTCCTTCATGTCTGTACAGTTTGGGTTAGGCCAACAGGAACTGCTGAATTATCAATTAAAGACGAATTTTGCTGCAATCTCTTGCTGTTCCTTTCAACATCCTGATGGACGCTGCCATATCAAGATTAACGTGGAAGCGCACGGCCTAAAATTAAAACATTTTGCGAGATCACAAAAGTACATCCTTTTTTTTCCTCCCATGTCCCTTGTGGGGTTCTATAGTTTTAATACTTCCTATTACATTACAATACCAAAGAACCAGGTGAAATTAAATTTCATGAAAAAAAACAAAATTTTCTTTGTATGCTGGGGGGGGGGCAGAGGGGGGTCTGAAAAAGAGTACGCTGTGTACGCTCTGGGAAATGTCGATATTTGTGAATCATCCCTAATGTGTTTAATATAACAGCAGATTGCACCACATGCAGGACAGAGAAATTCCTTAAAATTCATTTGTCATTAAGATTATAGAAATGTAAATACAGACACGTCACCGTGGTTTAAACACTGTTGTCGATCAATGCATTTACTGAGTACTATGTCTCTATATTAACATATTCCAGCTGCCCGCTGGGAACTATACTAAAGACTACATGAACCACGGGATGACCTGGAATTCTGAAACCCCGCTGACGTGACTCTCCATTCAAGGACTGTGACACAGCTGCACACATGAGCGGATTGGAAGCCCTTCGTGAAACGCAGTACGATTTTTGTGCTTTTCCAGCATAGAAGTAGCAACAAAGAGCCGAGGTCGGAGCCAATGAAGTGTGGCTCGGGCAGAAGGAAAATCATCACCCTCAACAATGTTTGGTACAATATGTTCATGTGATCACAGCATTGCTGTTACGTTATAAATATGGCATGTGTAACTGCTGTAGTTATATGCTGTTGGGCGTCACAGCTATCTGTTACTTGGTTACAGGATGCAGGGTTGCTGCAACATGACACAAAGAAGTGCTTTGTTTTGGGCAAACCAGCTTATGAACTGTGACAGTGTGATTGTGACTGTGTACCATTGTTGCACCTCAGACCTCTGACCCGTATCAACAGAGACACTACGAGCTCCTGCACCTGCTGCTGCACCAGAACACAGAGTGCTGTAATGAAACATTGCAAGTTGTCCACATGAGGGTTTTTGGGACTGACTGCCTTTTGGAGCCAGCCTTAAGTGGTACCAAGAAGAACTGCAGTCTGCAGCTCTTGGCTTCAGTTTTCAGCTCCAGAGAGTTCTTCTTGGTTCAGGCCTTTTAGCAGCCTATGTGGAATTACGTGAACAATACGTTCACAGCTACAGGCATGTGTCACGTGTGAGAATAGATGGACAAATTAACTCAGGCCCAGACTAGGACCAGTTCAGGTTTATTTGATTGGTTCTTGCTGTGGATTGATTGTGGCCCAACAGGAATGGACCGTCCAAGTCACATCAAGTTATGGTGTCATAGTTTTAGTTCCTGTTTATTTAATTAATATCCTTACTAATTAATAAATTAATTGTTTCTTAGTGTTGACCTTTTCCCAGTATCTTGCTGTGTTTTGTCTGTGTGTTTCATGTCTCAGTGTCAAACACTTTCAGTGTCATGAACCACAAACAGTAGGTGGAAATCGTGCAGTCTCTGCTGTGGGAGTCAGGTATATCAGCAAATATGGGGCCAAAGAAGGTCAACACTGTTAATACTGACGACACAAAGAACAGTCTGGATTTTTTTGATGGAAGAGGTAACCAATGGAGGAGTATTTTTAAACTGGTGGAGGAGGACAAGACTACAGACACAGATACTAGCTGAGAAGGATAGGCAAATGAATCTTCTAGAAAGAAGAGTGGAGGGCCTGGAGCAGTATACTAGAATGAACAACACAGGGCCTGAAGTTAAACCACGGTCATATGCACGGGCAGCGTCAGGTTAAAATGGAGGGGAACCCAGCCAGCTGGATGTGTGTGTTTGAATAAACACCTGATGAAGTGACACGCAGACATTGCCAAGAAAGCAAGGTTCTTGAAGAAGCAAAGCATCATGGAATACTAACTGCAAACATTTTTAGTAAACAGAACCCAGAAGAGGGGAAGGTGCTGGTAATTACAAGCATGGATGAACTGGACAGGTACAGGTGAGATCCCAGAAAGGTGATCACTAAAAATATGCACAACACCTGTGAAAACAACAATGGCTGGGTCCACTGAACATGATGGGCTGCAGTGGGTTTGGAAAATTCACTTTTTAACAGCACCATCAACACCTGCTGGCGCCTCACACAGTTCCACAGAATCAATACAGATGGTAAAATATCAATTATCCACTTTAACAGCAGAAACCTTTATGCTAATTTCTGTGACATCAAATAATATTTAAGCAAATTCACAAATCCATTTACTGTAATAACAACATCAGAGACTGGAGGAGGGAGTGGAGTTAGAGCATGATGGATATGAACTAAGTTATGAACAGAAAGAATAAGAGTGGAGGAGGTGTGGCCTTGTACAATTGGGGCTCATTTTGACTCTGTATTATTGTAGAGTCTTTTCCTACAAAATAAAGCGCCTTGAGGCGACTGTTTGTTGTGATTTGGTGATAAATAAAACTGAATTGAATTGTTCGTGGACAGTAATGAGATCAGTGATTGGGAACATGTTAGAAAATATTATAATAATAATGATGAAGATGATAATAAAAAATAAATAATAATAATAATAATAATAATTGATCACCACAATGTGTGTAGCCAAAAAGACCTATCACCATCACAGCTCACTGTGCAGCTTTAATAACACATTTACTAACAATAGAGGCAATAAAACAGTGAGTGCACATCAGTGACCATTAGCATTATGAAAGGAATTACAGGAAGAAAAGCAGGATAACAAAACAACCTGCAAACGGGTAAGAACGGAAGAGTCGATGAGTGCCGTCAAACATGATTTATTAATGCAAATACAGAAAAAGACACTGACAAAGCGTATGATACATTCCTGGAGATATTTGAACTGTTACAACACTGTCCAATAAAATGATAGAGTAAAAACAGATTCTATTGATCGTCCTTGGATTACAAAGGGGCTGAGAACAATACCCTGTACAGGGAATTTATGAGATGTAGAATTAATACAGATACAAAGCACATAACAATAATTTAATGTCTATTATGAGGTTGTCTAAAAGGAATATTACAGTAAATTATTAGTTATTCTAAAATTAAAATTAAGGGGATATGGAACACATTAAATAGCATTATTAGAAATAGTTGTAGTCACTTTAACTACCCTCAGTAGTAACATGGATGTAGTGGCTGATAGTTTTAATAAATTCTTTGTGTTGCACACACCTGCTTTGGGAAAAAGAGCAGAGGAGATCATAGAAAAAAATCCTGTTTCAATTTTTCTTACAGCAGTTCAAGAAAAGGAAATAATTGAGGGGAAATGTCAAAATAAAAGCTCAACAGATTGGAATGACACTGAAAATTGTTAAAAAAGTAATTGAAGGGATTATAAAACCTCTAACATATATTTGCAATCTGTGTTTGCAGGATTTCAAATTGCAGAAGTTGTATCTTTGTACAAAAGATTACAGGCCTGTTTTTCTGCTCTCACAGTTCTCCTGACCACTGGAACAACTCTTCATCGATAGACTGGATACATTTATAACTAAACAAAATATGAACAGATAGTCAACATGGATTTAGATAAACAGGCTCATTCATGGCAAGAGATTCCATGCATCCACTTATCCTTTTTAGGGTTGCAGGGGGCTGGGGCCTATCCACGCAGTCCTAGAGCAAGAGTTAGGGTACACCCTGGACAGGTCACCTGGACCTATGGGCAATTTAGAATCACCAGGAAACTGGATTATCTGGAGAGACTGCAGACTCCACACAGAAAGGCCCCGGCAAAAGGGATTTGAACCTAGCACCTTTTTACTGTGAGTCAACAGTGTGAACCACCACACCACCATGCTGCACAGAGAAATGAAGTCCCAAACTGTATTGATCAAAGAATGTATGCAGCTGGAATTTTTTAACTTGAAGAAAACTTCTGACACACTTAACCACAGATATTAATTGATATAACCTGGAAATGTATTCAATTCAATTCAATTCAATTTTATTTATATAGCACCAAATCACAACAAACAGTAGCCTCAAGGTGCTTTATACTGTAAGGTAAAGACTCTACAATAATACAGAGAAAACCCAACAGTCACAACGACCCCCTATGAGCAAGCACTTGGTGACAGTGGGAAGGAAAAACTCCCTTTTAACAGGAAGAAACCTCCGGCACATAATGAGGGGAGAGACCGGACAAAAGATACACGGTGGAAGAGAGACAGAGATTAATAATAACTAATGATTAAATGCAGAGTGGGTTATAAAAAGAGTAAAAAGAGGTGAATGAAAAGAAACACTCAGTGCATCACAGAGCAGCTGAAGGCTTTTCAGGGAGTTTTTAGGACAGCCTGATAATAATGAATTACAGTAGTCCAGATTAGAAGTAATAAATGCATGGATTAGTTTTTCAGCATCAGTCTGAGAAAGGATGTTTCTAATTTTATAAATATTGCGCAAATGTAAAAAAGTGGTCCTACATATCTGTTTAATATGTGCATTGAAGGACATATCCTGGTCAAAAATGACTCCAAGGTTTCTCACAGTGTTACTGGAGGCCAAAGTAATGCCATTCAGAGTAAGTATCTGGTTTGACACCATGTTTCTAAGATTTGTTGAGCCGAGTACAAGAACTTCAGTTTTATCTGAATTTAGAAGCAGGAAATTAGAGGTCATCCAGGCCTTTATGTCTTTAAGACATTCCTGCAGTTTAACTAACTGATGTGTGTCATCTGGCTTCATGGCTTCTGGCATGAGAATTAACACAACAACAATAAACTATACAAAATAACCCTAACCAGAAACTGAGACAAAAACTAAAACTCAAGATGCTCAACAAAATGATGAATAAGAGTAAAATCATCAAACTGGGAACCCACAGAATGTTAAATAATGACAAGAATTCAAAATACATACGAGAAAACTCTTCTCAGAACCCCCCAAAAATAATGGACTGAAAGCAAACTCAAAACTCAAGACTCGGGGTCACAGTTACAGAGATACAGTTATCATCTATGATGTCTTAGAGATTAATTACTTTCCATTATCTCCACTGTACCTCTTCTGTTCTCTTTCCTGCAGCCTGTGTGTTTCAGGCATTAATTTGAATAACACAAGCTGTTGTTTCTGTCTGCTGCTACTGTTCCCAAAAAGTGTTATGCATGATGTTCTAACATCTAAGATGGTCTACAATGGACAATTCTTCGTCGTGCTTCTCGTTAAAGGTAGCACGGGTGTGCCCGGGCCCTTGAAGGCACTGGCCTAGTTCTTATTTTACGGATTATGTTGTGGATCAATCATATTCTCAGAACAGCCAGCATGACTTAAAATGGTGTTCTGAACCTCTAATGAGGGTAATAGCAGTTTATTGAGTTCAGTGTGTGACCCGCAGATACAAAGTGACAAACAATATAGGTCCTATAATGTACTTGTGAATGTTTCACATTGTTTGTGGCAAGTTCAGTCATAAAATGTGTATTTTATTTTGAGCAGCCGTAAATGAAGAGCGTACAGATCCAGTGGGTGTTTCAGCGTCTCTTCCACAGTGTGAGAGTTCAGAAGAGCTCCCCTCCCCCTCTAACACAGAGGCTGGCTCTGGTTGAGAGGACTTGTTCAGGAAGAAAAAATGTGAACTTTTGATGTGTTAAACATGAAAGGCAACACGTTATTTCCACCCTGAAACGGACCGTGTGAATTTAAAGGAACGAGACGCCAACTCGCCGTGCAGGGACCATCGTGAGGCTGAGCAAGAAATGTTTCATGCCTATATGTTTGTTAGAAATGCACTCTTTTGATTACAACTTTAATCTGATTCCACACATCTGTTGGAGACATCCACTCCCTCATTCCATTCAGGAATTCGTTTAGTGTTTTATGATCATGTAGCCAACCATAATTAATGACCACATCCAAGTGGGTGCTCCAGCTCTTAATGTGAGAAAGCAATAGTTTAGCCCTCCACACATTGTGGTTTTATAGATTATATGACATGCAGCACTGCTGAACGCCCTGTGTCTGTATTTACTGAACTGCACACAAGGACACAGCAACACAGAGAGACTTGATAATGAATTCTCGGCTCCTAATGAGTGGGAAGACCTTGAAATGGAAATATAATTTGATGGAGTGTGCCCTGCCTGCTGAAATCCTCCACCATCCTGTTTATCTGTTTATCTGTTCCAGTGTCTGTTATGCAACATGCAATTAATAAAAAGAATGCCTAAGCAAACCTGGAGCCTTATGATTTACCCAACATATTATAGATCTCAAAGGCAAGCAAAGGTTTAATTATGGCTATATAATATGGCATCAAAACAGCATTATCACTTATTAGCTCTTCTTGAGACTCTTTCAGGTATCCTTACATTTTATTTACTGTGCTTACAATGGATCTACCTTATAAAGAGTGCTTATGGGTAATCCTGATAACTGTATGATTACTACTGCACAGACACAGAGAAGAGTATGGAAGCCACAAAACATTGCTATTCAGAACTCGAAATTTCGAGTTACAAATTTCAACTCATTAACTTGATATTTCGAGTTAGCTCTGCCATGAAGTTAGCTCCATGAAAGAGGTCATTCCCTTGTTACTGGGAAGCAGGAGGCGAAGGCATCAGCTGTGCAACAGTTCAACATGAAAACACTGATTCCATTTATGCAGCTCTTATTGGCTACAGGGCATCAAAGGTCATTCAAAGGTCAAAGCCTGATGAAAGTTTGTTCACGTTAGCTAAACACAGCTAGCGTCATCTGCTTCTGTAACCTTGGAAATCTTTCATGGAGCTTCGTCATTCGCAGAGCTAACTCAACATTTTGACTTATTTATGCAAAATCTTGGTACCCATAACTAAGATTTCGAGTTATGGATTAACAAGCTTCGCTCAGTGTGTCTGTTTGCTTTTGGTATATTTTTAATATTTCTGGTTCAGTCTCTCGTCTCCTCACATTTCCAATGATGCAGCCTATAATTTCCCTACAGGCTCCTCTTGTTAGTGTTTTCTCTTTCTTTTATTTATTCATTTCTGTTATTGTTCACATACGTCAATGTGCAGTATGGCAGTGCCAGAACTGACAGGCAGGAAGAAAAAGATCAGAATAGAACACAAGTGGAAAAACACAATGATTCAACAGCTGCACCTGAAGAACAGAAAGATACACATTTACATGTCTTATTTACATGTCATTTATGTGTCTTTGTCATGAAATGTATTGAATAATGAGGTTGGGAAGCTGAACAACGCCCCCAGAGGCGGATGGAGAAAGAGCCAGGACACCGGGGACGTCCACAGCCCCCCAAGAGTGTGTAAGACTTGAGGCCTTGAAATATTTGACTGAATACTTGATTAATCTAGTACATGTAAGCTCACCTTTTTGGACTACAAACACATACAATTATGACTCACCAGTTAACCAAACAGTCCAGTCTTGGACCATGGGATGAAGCTGGAATACTTTAAGAAAAACATGCAAACTCCACACAGAAAGGCCCCAGCTGACCCAGAACCTCACAGATGTGAGGCCAAAGTGCTTACCGCTGCACCATCATGTCTGCTCGCTGAGAAAGAGAAAGGAACAATGAGCTGAAAAAGGTGATGACACCTGCCTGTAGATACCGTTCGCGTTCGCAGTTAGCAGTGTGCAGATTTGCACTTTATAAAGATGCATTTCTAACGCTGTGTGTTTCAGTCCAGAGGAAACAAAGCAGTGAAGCCTGTCAGATATCAGAGGCAAACAATGCTGCTGTGAAACATGCTGTCAGAGACAATTAACTCAGTTGTAAGCATCAGCGGGAGACTGAGATCAAAAGTTACAGAAGTGACTCATCCTCCTGCGGCGCATACACTAGCTCCATTATACACCATACACTGATATTTAATTGAATCTGGTGGCAGTGGCAGCAGCAGTGGTTGGATTAATGTAATGCTCCGTGAATGAATGCTGACCTCTGCCAGTCTGCATTCAACCCCAATCAATATATCAGTGTGCTGGAAAACCTGAACGGAGTGATTGGAGGACAAAATTATTTTGCATGTAACCCAGGTGATGCTGGGGGGGGGTCGATGCTGGGGGAGTGGAGGTGATGCTGGGGGGTTTTGTTCAGAGCTTGAACAGCAGTGACAAAGAGTTCTACATATGTTTATCTTTGCAGCCTTTGGCCGTGGTGCTGACAACAGCCCTGCATGAACTCACATTCATATTCTTTTAGTAATGAACACCACTGCATTATTTGGTTCCCTAAACCCAGTTTTGATCACTTCAAATGACAGCAATTATATCAAATAATATGATTGATTTCCACAAAATTAAATTCTGAAATGTTATGCGAAGAATGTTAAATACACTGCTTTCTTCATAAGCTGCTTCCTCTGCACTGGCCGAACAGGCGGACTGTGAGAAACAGGTGGGAGAGCGTGGAGAACCTGCAGCTAGGAGGGCAAACACATGCATGCTCAGATATGCTTTGGAATAACATACACAGACACACCCAGACAAAGATGCCCTACGGTAACAGTTACATGGTCCAATCCTGTCAACACCCAGATGATGGTGTCCAGCAGTGATGCTGAGTTTGGGTGCACGTTGGATCCAACACGGATTCAGGTCCTCTCAGAAAGAGAGACTCAACACCAAAGTGAATCTTCTCAGGCTGATTTCACCGGAAACACAGTGATGTCAGAGGACAAGAGCCTTCAATACATCCAGAACCTGAGAAAATAAACAGTTCAACCATGTATATGATGGATGAGAAGGACAGTTTGACCCTACAACAACCCAACTTTAAAATATGAAGTGCCTTGAGAAGACTAGTGTTGTGTTGTCACTATGTTATAGCTCCCTGGGCTCTGGGTCTTCTATGTGTGTGTCTTTGTGTGTGTGTTTGATTTGAAGCAATAACCATTTTGTTCCTCCACTTATAAAATCCTCCTTAAGTAGTGATGAGAGGTTTTAGATATGGAACAAGTCAGGATGTTGTTCTGTAGTGTTGTGTTTCACCTGTTTGTGCGCAGGCCACCTTGCAAGCACCTCATTGGTCTCATGTCCTGAATGAGGAGATGCCCGCCTTCTTCATGTTGGCTCCATGCCTCACTCTTGTTTGTAGCTAGGTTTACGTTGTATGTGCATTTATAGTACCTGGGGTGTGAAGTGCTGCTGACGTCTTGCCTGCTAAGTGTTGTTAATGACAGCTGCTTATGTAATTCAGACTCAGGAAGCCAGAATGAGCTGGGAAGGGGCATCTTTGGAGAGAGGAATTTAATAGAGGTGAAGATGAGTGCCAGAATTTTACAAAGCAGAGCACTGTTGATTGTTTGCAGGGACACTCAGACTGAATAAAGTTGAGGGTAAAAGAGTGGTAGGAGATTTAGAGGAGAATAAAAAGCCCAAGGATTTATTTCAGGGGTACTCATGTCCACGCTGGTTGGTGAGAATACAAAGTAGTAGGAGAAAAAATGATTGAGGCAAAAGGCTCGAAAGCATGAAGGCAGAGACAGATGTGACAGCATGCTGATCGTCGAATATGGAAAGAGAAGATTACTGTAAATATAGGTGAATATAGGTTATATACGCTAAGGTGTTAGACCCAATATTACGCCACCCTTATAGTATTATACATGGCATGGTATAATATAAAAGTCACATGATGGCAAGGAAAAGATATGGAAGGTGAAGACACGTGAACAGAAAATGTGAAAGGGGAGGTAAGTCATAATGTTGGCTTAAGCTTGACTTATCATGGATGTAAGGCCAGTAAGAAGGCAGATGGATTATAAAATGTAATAATCTCTTAGTGGATCTCATAGCCAATGCAGCAAAGATCGTGTCTGGGCATCAGAGGAGCTGAAGCAAAGGATTATGGAAGGCAACAGCAAAGTCCATGCAAAGGCTGAACAACAATATAAAAAGTAGATGAGAAAGACTTTGTATCCGTCATGGTGGTTATTATAAACCGTGCATCACAAACAGATGAGAAACCTTAGACTGTGGGAGGAGGCCGGAGTACCTGGAGAGATCCCATGCAAGTACAGGGAGAACATGCAAACTCCACACAGAAAAGCCTCAGCTGTGCAAACCAGTGCAGCACCGTGACAGCGTGTTCATGGTTCCACGCCAACAGGACAAAGAAGCAATGAGGTGGTGATTCTGTCACTGCAAGTGGCCATTTTACATCGACTGCTCATGTGAAAAATCAAAGTAATGTGCAGCTGGGCACTTAATAATGGTACATTTACACCTTACTGTCATGGTCCCTGCGTCTTGGACCCCGGGTTTTGAGTTTCTGTGAAGGGTCATGATTCCAATTTGGTTTTGAAGATCATTTGTGTTTGTGTTTGCTCCTTTTGTATCATAGGTTGTATTATTTATATTTTTCCATTATCTCCCAGCAGCCTCTGTGTACACTGGTTAAGTAGCATTTAGTTAATTCTGAGCTGGCCTTGTTTCTTAGTTTACAAGGCAACTTTGAGCCAGATAGGTGAGGAAATGGAAAGATGAACTGCTGATTGAATTAAAGTAAATCAAAACATCTGTGTCTATGAAGTTAATTGTATTTAATAGCTCACCTTCTGTTTTGTGTGGAAGCTATTCTGTAAAGTTATGCTGGTACACAAAAAAACTGATAAGTTAATTTTTTAATGAAAACAATGAATAATCAGACAAACCCTCATCTGTGGAATTCATATCATTCATACAGATAATGCAGTAACCTGGCATGCTGTCATGAGCTGTGTTGCTCACAGTGAAAGCATCAGAAGTGTCAAGAGGGATGAGACAGTTGCCCTCATTTCCCAGGTTTTCTCTACCAAAATGTTACTGACATGTAGGTCTGAGAATTACAAGCTGTCCACTTTATTCAGCCTCGATCGAATATGATGGAGGAACATGAGTATCAGAGCTTACGTGGTATAGATTTCGTCAGGTCAAAAAATTAAAGAAACACTTTTTAATCAGAGCTCAGCATCAGTCAGTAACCCTCTGTGAGACTGATGTGGTCAGTAAGTATCAGAGGGGGAGTTCATCACTTTCAGCTGCTTTGGTCTTCATCAAATTACCAACAGGTGCACTAGAGGGGCGACAATGAGACACCCCCAAACAGGAATGTTTTACAGGTGGAGGACTCTCACATTTCCCCCTCCTCATCTTTTCTGTTTTTCACTAGTTCTGCATTTGGCTAGGGTCAGGGTCACGGCTGGTAGCATGAGGCCATACCTGGACCCTACAGAGGCTGCACAGGTAGTCCAACTCCTTGTAAAGGTCACTGTTATTGTAATACTGTGTACTGCCACATGGTGGCACCGCTTGCCTATTGTGACTGGTAAGCTACCCTTCTTGTATTTGTTGTTGTAGAGAGAGAGAGAGACCTTACTAATCTGTGTACCTGGAATGGTGTGCTTCTCAGTTGCGTGTAGCTTAAGCCAGTGCCTTATTTTTGATGTTTGGAATAAACCACCCTTTTTGTGGAATATTACCAGTCGTTGCTGTTTTAGCTATCCACACATGTGACGTTGGCCTGAGTGCAGCTTTAATGCAAAGGATGACAAAGGTCGTGAGTATGTTGTGGCCTTTGCTAGTTGCTCCCTTCACAAAACTGAACTCCCCTACTGCACTTCAGAAAAGGAGTGTCTTGCTGTAATATGGGCCCTAGAACACTTTCACCCATACAGTGGTATGCAAAAGTTTGGGCACGCCTGATAATTTTCATGATTTTCCTTTATAAATCTTTGGTTGCTCGGATCAGCAATTTCAGTTAAATATATCATATAGCAGACAAACACAGTGATATTTGAGAAGTGAAATGAAGTTTATAGGATTTACAGAAAGTGTGCAATAATTATTAAGGGTTTAATGATTTATAAAGGAAAATCATGGAAATTATCAGGGGTGC
This sequence comes from Pterophyllum scalare, assembly GCA_024447675.2. Classification (NCBI taxonomy): domain Eukaryota; kingdom Metazoa; phylum Chordata; class Actinopteri; order Cichliformes; family Cichlidae; genus Pterophyllum; species Pterophyllum scalare. Next base: position 79,809 of record JAMQGT020012143.1, read on the forward strand.
CTAAACTTTTGCATACCACTGTATGTTGAAGGTGTTCATGTCACCATCTTTACTGACCACAATAGTCTTAAATGGCTCATGTCTCATTAAAATCCTACAGGCTGGCTTGCCTGCTGGTCACTACAGGACTTTGATTTCACAGTAGTGCACAAACCTGGCACGCACAACAAGGTGCCGAATGGACTTTCCCGAAATCCCTTACCCCTGCCCCATGACAAGCCGAAGGATCTGCTGCCTGAGCTTGCCATCATTGGCAGTTTGGACATTCATGCCTTGCCCCCCATCATGCTGACTGATCGTTCGCAACTGAGACAGTTGCAGTTGGGTGATGATGTTACGTGTTCGCTATTAAGAGACACTGAAGTGGACTCTCAGTCCACCTTGTCGCAGTATGTTGTGTATGATTCTCTCTTGTATTACAAGAATTCTTGGTCCACGTGTGCTTTACACCCTCTGAAAGAATTGAAAGTGTTTGTTCTTACTTCAATGAGAGGCATCTTGTTGGAATATTATCACGACCACCCCCACAGTGGGTCACCTGGGTGTCTCAAAGACCTCGGCTAGACTGCGTTTTCATTTCTTTCGGCCCGATATGCTTGCGGATGTGAAGTGTTACGTGGCTTTGTGCTCGGTCTGCCAGTTTACTAATCCGAGCCAGAGAAAACTGGCAGGCCTTATGGTTCCCATTGTGCCTCAGAAGCCCTGGGAGTATGTGGGTGTTGATTTCATTGGGCCGCTTCCTCGTACCCCTACTGGTAATTCGTATCTACAGTGGTGTGAAAAAGTGTTTGCCCCCTTCCTCATTTCCTGTTTTTTTGCATGTTTGTCACACTTAAGTGTTTCGGAACATCAAACCAATTTAAACAATAGTCAAGGACAACACAAGTAAACACAAAATGCAATTTGTAAATGAAGGTGTTTATTATTAAAGGTGGAAAAAAATCCAAACCATCATGGCCCTGTGTGAAAAAGTGTTTGCCCCCCTTGTTAAAACATACTATAACTGTGGTTTTTCACACCTCAGTTCAATTTCTCTAGCCACACCCAGGCCTGATTATTGCCACACCTGTTCTCAATCAAGACATCACTTAAATAGGAGCTGCCTGACACAGTAAGGTCCACCAGAAGATCCTTAAAAGCTACACATCATGCCGAGATCCAAAGAAATTCAGGAACAATTGACAAAGAAAGTAATTGAGATATATCAGTCTGGAAAGGGTTATAAAGCCATTTCCAAAGCTTTGGGAATCCAGCGAACCACAGTGAGAGCCATTATCCACAAATGGCGAAGACATGGAACAGTGGTGAACCTTCCCAGGAGTGGCCGGCCGCCCAAAATTACCCCAAGAGCGCAGCGACGACTCATCCAAGAGGTCACAAAAGACCCCACAACAACGTCCAAAGAACTGCAGGCCTCACTTGCCTCAGTTAAGGTCAGCGTTCATGCCTCCACCATCAGAAAAAGACTGGGCAAAAATGGCCTGCATGGCAGAGTTCCAAGGAGAAAACCACTGCTGAGCAAAAAGAACATTAAAGCTCGTCTCAATTTTTCCAAAACACATCTTGATGATCCCCAAGACTTTTGGGAAAACATTCTGTGGACCGATGAGACAAAAGTGGAACTCTTTGGAAGGTGTGTGTCCCATTACATCTGGCGTAAAAGGAACACTGCATTTCAGAAAAAGAACATTATACCAACAGTAAAATATGGTGGTGGTAGTGTGATGGTCTGGGGCTGTTTTGCTGCGTCAGGACCTGGAAGACTTGCTGTGATAAATGGAACTATGAATTCTGCTGTCTACCAAGAGATCCTGAAGGAGAATGTCCGACCATCTGTTCGTGTACTCGAGCTGAAACGAACTTGGGTTCTGCAGCAGGACAATGATCCTAAACACACCAGCAAGTCCACCACTGAATGGCTGAAGAAAAACTAAATGAAGACTTTGGAGTGGCCTAGCCAAAGTCCTGACCTGAATCCTATTGAGATGTTGTGGTATGACCTTAAAAAGGCCGTTCATGCTCGAAAACCCTCTAATGTAACTGAATTAGGACAATTCTGCAAAGATGAGTGGGCCAAAATTCCTCCAGAACTCTGTAAAAGCCTCATTGCAAGTTATCGCAAACGCTTGGTTGCAGTTGTTGCTGCTAAGGGTGGCCCAACCAGTTATTAGGTTTAGGGGGCAATCACTTTTTCACACCACTGTATTTGTGTTTGTTGACTACTTCACTAAATGGATCAAGATAAGTGCTGTCAAGGAGGCCACGTCTCAAGTGGCAGCGGGTAAATTTGTTACCGATGTTTCTGCTAGACACGGTACCCTGACTTACCTGATTTCCGACAGGGGGACTCTTTTCGTGAGTGAGCTGTTTGAACATGTTTTTAGGCCCTAGGCTCCGTGCACAGGCTCACTACAGCGTATCACCCCCTGACGAATGCCACTGAGCATGACAACTGAATTTTGAAGACTCTGACAAATTTCTTCCTCAGATCTGTTTTGCTCTCCATATCGCTCCCCAAGACAGTACTGGTTTGAGTCTGGCCTTGATGCTTTATGGTCATGAGTTGGACACCCCCCTTGACCTTATCACACAACTGTCCGAGACAGGCATTGATGAATCAGGCGTACCGTACCCTGAGACTCTTAGGGCCTCCCTACGAGAAGCTCGTGATCATGCTAGAGCAGTGCTTGACTATAGTCATGACAGACAAAAACACTATTATGACCTCAGACCCTGAAATGCCATGTTTCGTGTTGGCGACCTTGTTAGGATTAAGACGCACCCTAAGTCTGACTCATAATCTAATTTTACCACCAAGTTCTCACCCCTGTTTGAGGGACCGTTGTGCGTATTTGAGAGGCTTTGGGATGTTAACTACAGGCTGACTTCGGTGGACTCAGGCGTGGATGCTGGTGTCAATCATGTTGTGAATATGCAACCGTTTCACACTTGAGACTCCTATTACATCCTCCAGGATGGCACATCAATATGTGCCATTGGCAGAAGGTCTGCTCTGTCTCCCAGCACAGTCTCAGAGCATGGAGGAGATTCCAGGAGACAGGCAGTTACTCCAGGAGAGCTGGACTACTGAGAGCCATTTTGAGTTGCTGCAGTGAAATTTCAGCAAAATGTTCTAGTCTGCTGCATCATTGTTTCACTTTGATGTTTGGGGTGTCTTTGAATTCAGTCTCTGTAGGTTCATCATTTTCATTTCCATCAAACGATGCAGCATCCTTTCATTCCTAACTCATTATCCAGTCCATATCAGTGTAGATATCCAGCACGATTTTTTTTCACATTGAGATGTTATGTGTTTTCAAAGCATTCCTATAATTTTTTTGGTAAATATAAAATAGCTAAAGATACCAAACTATGTTAATGTTGTCTCAGACTCTGATTTAAACATCACTGGCTCCTTCACATGCTGCTGATGGAGGCTGAGAAAACACTACTGACACAATATGTGAGCTCTTGAATGAAGCTGCAGTGTTTTAATAATGTGTGTTATACCAGCTGCAAATATTACTTGGAGTGGGAGAATTCTAGACAGAAATGAAAATGAAAACATTTAAAATTGCCTTTGAGAGGTTTAGTCTTGACCTTTATATTTGTAACATCTGAATGCTTTCAACATCCCTCTCCCTGATGTTTCCTTCTCTTTTAAAATTTACTGTCAGTCATTCTTCAGGCAGTTCTTGTAATAAGGGCTCAATCTGTCCTATAATCACTTTGGTGAGTCTTTGAGACAGATGAAAGTATGCTGGCGCACAAGGACGCAGCGGCCCTTCTAGACATCAGCAGCAGAGTGAAATTTTTTAGAGTCTTGCCCGTCTAAGCTGTGTAACCTAAAGCCTTGAGACTTTACTAAAAATGTAAACAAAGGAGGGGGAAGAGACCCGGGATTCATGCTAAGCTGAAGGCTAACCCCTTCCGTCCAGCACTACCATCGCACCTACTCTCAAATGTCTGAAACATGGCTCAATGACAACATCCCAGATGCGGCCATTCAACTGGTGGGGTTGATGGTGTTCTGGGTGGACAGAGTGGCAGCTAGCTCCAGTAAGAGCCTGGGCAGGAGTCTGTGCATCTATATTAATAAAGACTAGTGTGCAAATGCCACGTTAGCCACCAAACACTGCATTCAGTTGGCGAAGTCCCTCATTGTGAAGTGTCTGCCTTTCTGTTTGCTCCTAGCACTAATGCTAAAGCAAATGCTGGCAAAGCTCCAAGAGCTTTGCCAGCATTTGCATGAACATCTGGACAGCTTTGTTGCAGGGGATTTTAACCACAGCTACTTAAAGATGGCACTCCCCGAGTTCAAACAATGTGTGGACTTTAAAACCAGTGGGAATAATGTCTGTGTAGGTTCTCAGTCATCCAGGTCATAGTATCTCTGGAGCTTGAAAAAAGGCTACTGGACTTCTTTTTGTTTCTTGAAGATGTTTCACCTCTCATCCCAAAGGCTTCTTCAGTTCTCAAACCAAATGGTGGAGAGACCCAGGTATTTAAACCCCAGTGGGCGAAGTCCCCTGAAGGTGGTTATGATTCTCCATTGTTCATGTGCATAATCACATGTGCCAAGTTGAGAAAGGAGGCATAGTTTCATCAGTGGTTTCAGATGAAACAATTTAGGACTTCCCTCCATTGTTTCATGTGACCTATTGAGGTCACTGGAACAAAGGTGTGAATGGGGGTTGCTAAATTCCTTGATTCCTTGAAGCAATATGTCTGTAGATTCTCAGTCATCCAGGTCATAGTATTTTTGGAGCTTGAAAAAAAGGCCACTTGACTTCTTTTTGTTTCTTGAAGATGTTTCATCCCTCATCTGAAAGGCTTCTTCAGTTCTCAAATCAAATGGTTTGAGAACTGAAGAAGCCAATAGAGGGTCATAACCACCTCCAGGGGACTACACCCACAAGGGTTTAAATCCCTGGGTCTCTCCACCAGATTGGAATAGAGTCCAGCCTCTCTTCAGGATGCTGGTTCCAGAGGTTGACTATATCTAGTGGGTATCGCTCTACTTCATGAACAAGCTTAGGCTCCTTTCCTACCTGAAAGGTGATGTTCCATGTCCCAAGAGCTAGGCAATTGGCCTGTGGGCTCACCACCCACAGGAAGCACAGTAGGAGTTGGGTGTGGCAGTCAAGGTTGGAGGTCTCTGACAGCAGAGCACTATTGTTATTTTATTGCCATCTCAATGCAGTTACTTTGAAGATGGCAGCTAGCACCCAGTGGAAGCTCCTAACTAACTTTTGTAGTTAGAAAACAGTCTACAATTGGCTAAACCGAAGCATAAGGGTTTTAAGTCAAGATCTATCTATTGCAACCTTGAAAGCATGGAGTACAGTACAGCCTTTGCAAAGTCTTGAGCCACCCTTTATTTCTTTCAATTTTGCCTAAAAAATGGGAAAGAGGGACAGTTATTGAAATATGCAAACATACATGGAAACAGAGTATATAAGACAAAGACAGGGCACTATTTGGTACAACCATCTTTATTCTTCAACACTGCCTGAACTCTGTTAGGCAAGCTTCACTGTAATTTCTTTAAATAGTCTCAGGATTGTTCTCCAGGCTTCTTGAAGGACATTACAAAGTTCTTTGAATGTTGGCTGCCTTTTCTTCCGTTCTCTGTCAAGATGATCCCACACTGCTTCAATACTACTGAAGTCTGGTTTCTGAAGAGGCCACTTCATGACTGACAGTGTTTCATTGTGTGTTTTTTAAATCCCGGTATCCAGGTATGCTTTTACTGCACTGGCAGTATGTCTGGGTTCACTGTCATGCTGAAAACAGAAGCCACTGCCAATCAGATGCTTTCCAGATGGTATTATATGATGGCTCAAAATCTGACACTACTTTTCTGTCTTCATAATTCCATTAATTTTTGATAAGATCCCCAACACTACTGACAGAAATGCATCCCCATGCAGCCTCCACCGTGTTGTCCAAATCACTGTAGACACTTACTGTACCTCTCTCCTGACTTCTCCTGACCTTCCATTTATTCCTTTAATTCTGAAGCATTTTACCCAAACTGGAAAGACAATTGGGAAAAGCCTCTTGTAAAGCAAGAGCTACTTGCTGTTCATGGCTGATAGTGAAAAACAAGAACTTCCTTTCTCTACAGGCTGGCACTAAGTTACAAAACAAAACAACTTACCATCCTTCCTACAATCACAGAGGTATCATCAAGTACAACAGCTTTAGAAATGAATAATCTTTGGATAGACTGATTCTCTCTCCAAGCTAGCTGACAGTAACTTTATATAGATCATGAACAATCTTTAATTAATGCTTCATTTGTAAATATAGTCAGTTTTCCACACTACATGAACACTCAAAGAGCTTCTCTAACATTTACACACAACTGCACCCCAGTGAACACATCGGGAGTAACTCAGGCTTCAATATCTTGCTCAAGGATACTTTGGCCTGCAGACTGGAGCAGCCGGAGATTGATCCACCAACCTTCCAATTAGCAGATCATCCGCTATACCTCCTGCGCCACAGTCACCGCCTGAATTCATCTTTATTAACAGGCATGTACACGGAGAAACAAATCCTTTTATATTTATTTCACAGCAGGTTTCAGCGTGACTTTGAAACCTTCTGTGCCTGCACACATTTCTGTCAGAGTGTAAACCAAGAAAATTTTCACAACCTGAAAATTTGAGTCCAGGACAACTGATGAATCTGTATTTTTATTTCATTTTCTTTAACTACTTATTGCTGTAGCTGTTCATCGAACTACCTGGAGGACAACAGCTTATTTTTTGGGGATATTTATTATACCATCTCTCCTTTCTGGCTGCATAACCTTTCTTTTTGCATCACCATCACACGGACACCGGCTGGGTAAAAACAGCCAGTAATGAAAGTACTTTTACTGATTGGACTGGAATATATTTAAAAGGATATTTATTTAATATCAAGACATACACAATGTACAGAGATGTGATTAACATCTTATTTTATATCACTGCATTTTAAAGCATCACAGATATTTCTTAAATTCAACAGTCTCCTGTCGGGGGGTTAGAATAATCTAGCCAATGCCATCTAAGGTGCTGGAAGCTTCATGGCATCCAGGCCAAGCACTGAAAAGAAGTGTTATAATTGTGTTTGGCTGCAACGGTAAGTATTTGCAGATAACACTGTGCAAACTTAGGCAGTGATGCAGCAGCTGAAAAACCATCTGTAGGAGCATTTCCAATAAACTAAGTACAAAAAAAAAGGAGTCTATGGCTGACGCGTGTTCCTGGTGTCCAAAAACATTCCAAACCCAATAATCCACTACAAACTCGTGTACACGGTCAGCAAACCGTGCGACTCCACACCCTTCAGCCCACACTCCTCCCCTCCCACCACACTGGTTCCCATGCTGCAACTGCACTTATACACTTAAAGTGGCAGGCAACCTTTTTAGCTTCTAATGACAAAAATTACCTTAGGTTATAACCATAACAAACATAACACAAATTTTCAGTTATTAATATTGAAATGATCAATTATGCAAATTATAAGCATCCAAAAAAATATTAGTCAAACATGAACTTAATATCAACTTCAAAATACAAAGCAGAGATCTGGCACCTACACCATCAGTTTACACCTTTTCTGCTCCAGCAAAATAAAAAAAATAACGATTTTTGCACCGTTAGGTGTTAATATGTCCTCATCCTTATGCTTCAGTCAAATAAACCCAGTCAACATGCTCTGACAGCTAACTCTGAGCTGAAGGAATTTTGTGCTAAATTAAACATCCATTTACACACCGGGAAGCTGGTGGGCATGTGAACCAACATCAAAGGGCCCTCCGTTTTTCTGTCTTCAAGAGAAGCAAATTCAGAAAAACTGCACATCAGACAGGTATTAGATTTGCTTCACATCCAGTAAAGATCTGAAATAATGACAGAAACTTTAAATTCAGTAATAATTTGACTAAACTCGAGTCACGTGTTGAAGAGAGGTGGGTCGTCTGATGTGTCCAAAGAAATGGAACCAACTCACTGATTTCTGAACATCTTTTTTTTCTGAGCATGTTATTTTCTACGCGTAAGTGATTTCTCTCTAACATTCACACATTCACACTCCTACGGTTAAATGAAAGAGCACCTTGGGCTTCAGTATCTTTCCCAAGGACACTTTGGCATGCCGACTGGAGCAGCCAGGAATTAAACTACCAACCTTCCAACTGGTAGGCTACAGCCACGCCCAAAAGGACACATTTAGTATCAGAATACTAAATGTTCAGTTTGTATTTTCAAACTGTCTTGTAATAAACTTTACGCTTCCAAAATTTCTCCCTAAGTATCAAAACATGGAACTGATTTCAGAAAAAAATAGTTCAATCTTTGCAGATAGTGCTTCACCCCCCCCCCACACACACGTACAGACTACTTTCCTTGAGTTTCATGATCATTTATAAAGTGTTCACAGCAAATTTGTTTCCCAAATTTTTAATGTTGAATTTTTAACATTTGTTGAAATCTACATATCATGTTTGCAAAATTTATAAATTGGATTATATTACTGTCATTACTTTTGAGAGCTGAAATTAGACCTAAACCATCATTATCATAAAGTCTTGGTTGTGAGATGTTTTTTCTTGTTGACACGATAACCAGTGTTTCAGCAGAGACTATACTGATGTGGTAGTGACAATAATTTTGAGAATGAAAAATATTGTACCTACATTATTTTTGCTCAGTTTTACCTCAGGACATAATTTATGTGTCAAACTGAACTAAAAAAATGGACCCACTGCGTCTCTGCCATCAAGGGCCAGGATCCTGTTCTAAGATCAGTTGGAGAGTATTTCCAGCAGAAATATGTGTTCAATACAAAACACATTTGGGCATAAGAACCCTGTGACGGGCCCCCGGGCAGATATTTTTCCTCATTCAACAATAATTTCTAGTGGGCCAGCTTCTATACAGCTCACACACAACATATAGGTGGTGACAATGTTTCAAAACTCAAGACAAACGACTCACCCCATCAAAAGTTACACCTTTGACTAAGAATTTAAAAAACCCCACCTGCACCTGCAAAACACTATGAAACCCCAGGACAACGACAACTGGTGTCAATCACAGACAGAGGGACACACTCAGATGTTGTCCATGCTGAAATGAAGTCTTCACTTGCTCTTGAAGTGCAAACTCCTTCAGGATAACCTTTTTATACATTTCTTTTTTACATTTGGCTAGCAGGCTGCATCCTGATTTTGTACCTTCAAATCATGATGAAGCACTACGATGCACCTTTTGCTGCTTGGATACATGCACCTGTCCTCAGAACACAGTTACCTAAAGGTCCAGGTTAGCTCTAGGGAGTATATTAATGTAGATTATGAGTGTAACATGCAGTTGACTGTGTCTCTGTGTTTTTGGAGCCAGGAGATTTTAATCATATGAATATTGCTGCCACTCCACCATTTCCAGGCATTAAAAAGCAGAGGTTAAACTGTGAAACTCGACTGTAATCACCGAAGTCCATCAGTGCTGACGGAGAGAACACTTACCTGCTACACGTTCCTCCCACAGCCAGATGAGATCAACACGAGGAGCTGGACCAAATGCCAACTCTGAACATCCATCTAATTAGTCTGAATGTGGCTGTCTCCTGTCATCTTTGCGATCAACAAATGTATGCAGATACAAAACTGAATTAAATGCAAAGAAGCATAACACAAGTTCAGAGAAAACTAATTATTGTGAAGGTTAGCTTTATTTCTGAATCAGAAGAAAAGAGCTTTGGTTCTTATTAGATCTTTGCTTCCCTCTGAAGTTTTTTGTAAGACTGAACTCAAACAGTTTCTCTCTGCGTGACTGAAAACCCAGAGGGCCCGGAGTTTTGATCAAGTCTGTTTCATGTTTTTTTTTCTTGTTTTGTTTTTTGTGTTGCTGCACTGCTGTATTGACTCGTGTGCACATCCATCTGCATCTCCTCGCTGTCACATGCACGCTTTGCCCTCATTCTGCTGTCAGAGCTGAGTACATGGGAGCTCTCCCAAACTGCTGCAGGCTGCGGATGCCTTTCATGATTCTGACCTGGAGTGTGTGTGTGTGTGTGTGTGTGTGTGTGTGTGTGTTTAACAGAGAGAGAGGTGAACTCATACTTCAGCAGTGAAGAGGGAAAAGGGAAAAAGCACAGTGTGGCTGCTGATATTACCCTGAAATATGAAATATACATTGGTATAACTTCATAGTGATGTACAAATCATACTGCAATCTGAAGTGGAATGCTGACTCATAATTGCAGTAGGGTTTTATTGAGTGTTTGATAAAACTGTGAGGAAAGTCAAAGCCATCAGCCATCTGCTGTGATTCAGATCCAGCTACAAAGCAGCAGCAGCAACAAAAAGCAGTGAGTTCACGCATGTTTGCAGCCTTTGCTCTGATTCAGGCATCAACTAAAAACATCTTTTATCTCAGCCACGCTGTACTGTACGACTGCTGTGTTTTTTCTTTCCCCACGCCTGTGTTTGTTGTTTGCTCTAGAAGTGACAGGAACATTTTATCACAGAGTTTCTGTTCTCTGAGATTAAAGTGAAAAGATCCTAATCTGTCTTTTAATGTAGTCACCTCATGCAGCTCTGCTTGACTATCAGTGAAACACAGAGTGAGCAGACTCCGTGTTCTTGGTGTTAGTGGACTCAGAATTCTCCAACACTGCTTCTATAACTGGCAGGTGGGTTTCACCACTTAGCCTCCCAGGTGTGTAAAGCTAACAGGACTCCCATGAAAGTTAGACCTGATTTGTTTCAGCAAAGATCTGACAGATCATTTTCATAAAGCTCCTTTCAGCTGCTGGCGAGGGGTCGCCACCGCGGGTAGCTCTACATGCTTGATTTGGCAGATTTTTGAGGCCAGGTGCTCTTCCTGACGCATATCCAAAGGGATTTGTGTCTCCTCCCAGGAGTGAACTGGGATCTTTGGCTTGTCAGGTGAACTGTTGATCGCATTCATAAATCAAACCTCTTTTTATTCTCTGCAGCAAAGATGTTATAAATATTATTCTGTTATGTTGAATAGAGTAAAGTTTGGCATTAGCCCTGACTGAGGCAGAGGCTTCAGACAGCAATCAGACTTTCAGAGAATTAATTCAATTCAATTGCATTCAATTTTATTTATATAGCACCTTAAGACCCTACAATAATTACATTTGACTGGAGTCACATGTTGTTATGAGCAGTTTTAGTGTAACCAGTATGTGACATAAATGGGAAATATCAAAATGCCGGTACTAAAAGTGACCAGATTCAGAAGACATTGTGAACAACAGCAGGCAAGAGTGTCGTGGTCCATGCTGGTGTTTCCTACTTGAAAGCTGGGTTGGGTTGTTACTCCTCCCTTTGGGGTGGAGCTTCATTTCACTGCTGCTGCCAGGCACACCTGTCTGTCATCAAGCCTAATCGGGCTCCAGTGTCTGAGGACCCGTGGACGCCTCACCACAATCAACATCTGCTCGGTGAAATTCTTCCTGCTTTGTTCTTCTGCGCTTAACATTTCCAGCTACCTTCCAGCTGGCCCAGAGATGGATTAACCTCCACCACTGCCTACCTCTTTGCAGGAAATCTTATTGTCTGCTGAAATCTTCCTGTTAAAAAGGAGTTTTTCCTTTCCACTGATCTCCATCGAGTCCATGCAGGCCGGGGCTCGCCATCCATTAAGAAATGGGAAGCTCTCAGTCTTCTGTGGCTCTTTGGAAGGTCTGTAGAAACTCAGGGTATCTGCTTCATGTCTGTCTTCAAGTTTTGAACTCTGAACCCTGGCCTGTGAGTAAGGTCACAGTTAGATGCTGATTCTAAAGTTTAACATTACTACCTAAAGAATAAAGCTTCAGTCCAATTAGCTCCATGTTCCATTTCCAAATTTGCTATGAAACACAAATGCTCATTATAAGAAAGCATCATGAAACTGAATTAATTAGTTTCAGCTAATGCATATGGCTCATCCCTCTGTAAACTGTGCATTGCACAAATAGTACAGCTGAGCAGCAGCACAGTTATGAAATAGATAACTCAGTTATTTTTCAAACTCACATTCTGTTTTAGCTAAACCTCTTAGCATCAATGAATGAATGTAGAGTCCATTGCATCTCTGAAATAATACGCAACCAAATTATTTTCCGGGTCTGTTTAGGTTTGGTACAGTTGCTGGCTGAACGTATCACAATATTTCTGAACTGCATCAGAGTCAGCAGGACGTGCCTGGGCTCCGAGCAGAGAGCAGACACATGCAGACTGTGGCTGACTGGAGGTCACAGAAGTCCTCAATGTGACTGTCAGACTTTGCACTTAGCCGGAACAGATGATGGTTTAATAATGCTGTGTCTAAGGTCACCATTATCGTTATATTAATTATATATTGAAGTGATTCATATTAATATGTTTATATTAATGGGTGCTGACTAATGGAAGGAAATGCTGTATAAACCTGGGACTGCAGGGAAACAGCACTTTTAATTGAGGTTGCTCTTTATGAACCTCTATAATTTGAACACTGCCGTTGGCTACAATTTCTCTTCTGCAGTATAGCAAGCATTTATTTATGCACAGCTAAATGTATATGCAGGTTTTTAGTCTTGCTGTGAACCTTCTCATTCAGTTTTCAGAATATTTGCCAAACAGAGCAGATCTCACTGAAACAGTAACTGTTCTGAATGTATGGAGGCTCATCCATATTCACTTCTGTCACTGTTCCCGTGCATATACAGTGCCCTGCAGAAGTATGTTAACAATGGAGCGAAGATGCTTTTGCTACTTTTGAGATTTGCAGTTGAAACAAAATATAACAATCACACACTCACAGACAAAGTGTCTCTTTTTCACGCTGTTTATATATGAATTATAAATAAATCAGTAAATAAGGTATGTTAGCAGCAGACTGAAAATCCACTTTATGACTAGCATACTTTCGTACTGCAGATTAATGATAATTACACACGCTGAACCTTAATTTATAATATCATGATAAACATTATGTTAACATATACTCTCAGGTTTGAACAACAAACAGTGGGACTTTGCACCTTCAAGCCAAAATACTTATAAGTACCTCCATTTGTTCATTTAAGGCTAAAAACCTCCTGTGAGCAGCTACTATAATCAAAGACTATAAACTGCAAGAATACATGTTTGTGCTTTAGGTTTCACATCTAATTAAATGAAACATTATACACTCCACCGCAGGAGCGCATTCAGTGCAAGGTTACTGCAGCCTGACCTGAACGATGCTTTAACAACACTGCTCCTTGCTGTTCATACTGCAGCACCCTCACAGTTATCTCCGTGTTACGTCCTGATAAGGAATTAAGTGAGTTTTACTGATGTAGTAATTTTCTCAAATGGCAAACACAACACACAAAAATACAGTACAAAATTAACTTTCAGATCAAATAAATAAAGATGTGTTCAGCAGTGTGTGACTGTCAGATAGAAAGCATTTAGGTATAGAAAAAAGTACTTGGGTATATGAGGCATGTTGAATAAGGCACTTTGTGTTGTATAAGAACCAGTCCATTTACCATTTACCATCAAGTGGATGTGGGACCTACGGGTTCTTTGCCACCCAACATCTAGACTAACACAGAAACAACTACTATAGTAGCTCAGCATTCCAACATCCACAAGAAGCAACTGCTATCACAACTAGAGATTGGCAAGGTCCAACACAAGTGCTACGGTAATGGGGAGCCACAACGTGAGCTCAGGGGGAGGTACCCTCACTCTTCAAGATTGGGTACCAAGCCCCAAGAACAACTGGTACGTTGTTCAGTAGTTGACCTGAAAGATAAGATCATGACTAAGCTAGAAAACTGGACCCTCCATGGCTGATTATCAAGACTATATGAAGTACTCTCTGAAGGTCTACTAGAAGATGTGAATGCAGAACTAAAGGACAATCCCTACTGCTTGGATATGAGATTACCCTCCATGGAAAAGGTGGCTGGAGGGAAGTTAGTCAGTTGGCTAGTGGATCTAAGAGCAGACCTCAGCAACCTCTCTGATAAGGCTCCAGTAATCATCACAGTGGCGGTGACATCCAGGAAAGAGTATCAAATATGCACCCAGGCTGACATGATTCACACCTACTGGCTAAAAAAGCTAACTGCTCTCCACAAGAACCTGCAAGCACAAATGAACCAGCTGCTAATGGATAAGATGCTGACTGAAGGCTGGACAGTCCTGATCCCCAAGGATCCCCATAAGGGGGCAAGAAGGTAACATTGCAGACATTGAGGACAAGCTACAAGTACCTTGGAATCCCACAGGCAAATGGGAACCATGAAGAGGCCACTAGGAAAGCTGCAACCACCAAGTACCTGCAGAGAGTAAGGCAAGTCCTAAGGAGTCAGCTGAATGGGAAGAACAAGATCCAGGCAATCAACACCTACACCCTGCCAGTTGTCAGATACCCTGCTGGGATAATAAGCTGGCCAAAGGAGGAAATAGAAGCCACTGATGTCAGAGACAAGAAAGCTCCTTACCATGCATGGAGGGTTTCACCCCAAATCTAGCACCCTGAGACTGTACGCTAAGCAGGAAGGAAGGTGGCCGAGGACTAGTGAGTGTCAGAACCACTGTCCTAGATGAAACAACGAAGATCCATGAATACATCAGGAAGATGGCCACAAAGGATCATGTGCTTAGTGAGTACCTCAGGCAGCAGAAACCCGAGAAAGAAGAGGAGATAGGAACAGGAACCATCATGGAAGGACAGGCCTCTGCACAGCATGTACCACCAGCAGATAGAAGAAGTGGCTGACATAAAAAAATCCTACCAATGGCTGGACAAAGCTGGACTGACAGACAGCACAGAGGCACTAATCATGGCAGCACAGGAACAAGCTCTGAGCACAAGATCGATAGAAGCTGGGGTCTACCACACCAGGCAAGACCCCAGGTGCAGGCTGTGCAGAGATGCCCCTGAGACAATCCAGTACATAAGAGCAGGGTGCAAGATGCTAGCAGGCAGGCCATACATGGATCCCCTCCCTCCGAATTTCTGTGCCAAGTATGACCTTGAGGTCCCGAGGTCAAAATGGGATACGCCCCCAAGGGTGGCTGATAATAACAGAGCTAGGATCCTGTGGGACTTCCAGTTACAGACAGAAAAACTTGTGATGGCTAACCAACTGGACATTGTGGTGGTGGGCAAACAGAGGAAGAAAGCCGTAATGATAAACGCTGCAATACCAAGTGATGGCAACATCAAGAAGAAGGAAAACGAGAAGCTCAATAAATACCAAGGGCTCAGAGAGGAGCTAGAGAGGATGTGTAAGGTGAAGGTAAAAGTGGTCCCCGTGGTAATCAGAACACTCAGGGCAGTGACCCCCAAACTGGGAGAGTGGCTCCAGCAGATCCCTGGAACGACATCCGAGATCTCTGTCCAGAAGAGCGCAATACTGGGAACAGCTAAGATACTGCGCAGGACCCTCAAGCTCCCAGGCCTCTGGTAGAGGACCCGAGCTTGGAGGACCGCCTATAGGGGGCGAGCTGGGATTTAAAATTTTTTTTTCTTATATATGTTCTATAGGTCTTATTGAAATGGCAGCCACATCATGCCATAGGACCACATAGAAAACACAAAAGGAGGGGGAAAATGATGTCGTCTGAAATAAGTAATGCTCAGCAACCTTTCTACCTTACCCTACCCTTATAACCTGAGTCAGATATTTTAAAATTGGATGAGATAAAGGATGATATTTTCCTTTTATGTAATTATGCCACTGCTTACTACCGATTCTATGAGTGTAATTTGCCTTTTACAAAAGCAAATGGACATTTTAAACAGAAACATAGAATAATGGAGACATTACTTGTTTGGCTGCTTGTTAAGAGTCGTTACAAAGGTGATACATCACAATATAATAAAGGGGTTGACGTGTTTGTTTATGTGTATGTGTGTTGAAGTGGTGCTCATGAACAGTGGGTAATAAAGACACACACATGATTTATGCCTTGGCTATAATAGCTAATTCATCATCTGACTGGGGCACATTTTAAGGTAAAGGAACAGAGAGAGAGAGCGAGCGAGGTATTGTTTGGTTTATCAGAAATAACAGTAGCAGTAAATTGAAAGCTTGATTTGTAGGGTCTGTTTTACTAAAACTTCTCTCCTCTCAAACCACATCCTTCATTTTCTTTGCTGTGTTCGACTGGATAGCCTCGAATACTCTCCCTACTACAAATGCATGCGCGCACACGTGCACACGAGCACGTGTGCGTCTTCAAAGAGCAATGTTCTCATTAGCAGCAGTCCTGTGTTCAGACACTGATGTCTCTCTTCAGCTCTTTGCTTCTGTGTGTGAATCTGTCTAAGCAACCAGATGCCCTGAAAATAAGAATTCTAAGACTCGTTTATCCTGATACGACACTGATATTAAAATAGATCATTACAGGTAATGACATTGATGCAAGTAATTATGCTATACTGATGATTCTCCTACTGCCACATGCACTGTCAGTATGACAGGATAAAATGGGGGATGTAGTACACAGGTTATCATAAGTATGATTCAGTGTTGCATTGCTGAGATTGTCTCAAGTTTGTATATTAATTGGCTCATACAGTGCAGCACATCTCCATTTGATCAATTCAGGAAAAAAAGATGCATTTCAGAAATAATTTTATGACACAGAGAGGCAGCAACTCCATTTTTTTCAACACTCTCAGCACTGAATGCAGCTCATGTAGCAGAGTACGGACAAGCGACGGCCTCCAGAGCTGAAAAATGTAACCAGCATTGAAGTGCCAAAGACTGCAGTTCCAATAGTGACCACCTGAGGCTGACTCCTGAAGCCGTTTGTGTTTATAACCATGTCTAAAACCCGGTACAAAAAAACTTTTCCTGTCTGTGCGCGAGAATTTAGATGGCTTTTACCTTGAAAAACTTCCATAGGAACTCTACAAAGTTATGGCCCGCCCTACTGTGCCTCTGATTGGGTTCTGTTCAGGGGGTTATGTTGGTGCATGACTCATAGCAAATGATAATTGATTGCTTTAGGCATGAGGCGTGAATCAGAGGCACAGTAGGGCCAGAGCCAATGAGTAAGTAACCTTTTCCCTCCTGCTATTTTAATTCCGACTGAAGGAATACTACTTCATTTTGTTATTTTGTTATATTTCATTGTTTCGTACGCACAACTCACCTCTTCCATATTTCTACATATGCTGTTGCTCCTGCAAAAGCGCCTCTTACAGATTTAATGGCTACACCTTAAATATACTTATAAGGCACTCACTAATTTCAAAACCCTGGTTGCAGGCCTGGCCAGCATATTTATAGCTGAAGTTTTTGCTCTCCAAAACTCTGAACACACCAACAGACATACAGGGACTAACAAAAGGAGATCAGACAGTGATATAGGTTAAAGAATAACACATTTTTTTGATTATACGTGACACTGTCAGCAAGTGGGTGTGAGATCCTCTGAGGTGTAGATGTGATGATTTGATGCCATCTGTTACAACTGTGGATATTTCACAGTCGGGTATGTACTGCTACTATTATATCACTAGTGGGCCTCATTAAAAGGGGTCCTCTTATAATTTCCAGCTCCGCAGTTTTATTCTTGGACTCTAGCAGAGGATCTTTGTGTGATTTGCAGTTATTTTTCTACACTGTGATTTTGTGCAGCAGTTTATCCTCTGTCTGAAACAAGCTGTGCTAGCTTTCTGCTGACTGGCTGCCCCTCACAAACAGGAGATCTGACCAGCAGGTGGGTGAGGCTCGACTCGGTGCTGGAGCTGTGTTCCTGAGATGACCATTTTAAAGACAGCCGGGCCTAATGACGTCATGTCGAGCCAGGAGTAGAAAAAAACAGTCTGAAACACATCGGTTAAAGGGCTCTAAAGCCTGAGGAAACTATGGAAAAGTTTAATGGCTCACCTCTAAGCTAGTAAAGAAAGCAGCTGGTTATGACAGCTTGTTTGAAGGGGAGTGCTACCCTTTCACTTTCTTTGATTGGATCTTTCAAACCGGTCAGAGGGATCCGAATCAATAATCTTCTATTACAGGACCAGAGTTTTAATACGTTCCGTTATCGTCTTCCTTTCCTCCATACCTTTCTCTCTCTTTCTCTCTTTACCTCGGCTGCCTTTCTCCACTGTGAGCTGTCAGAGAGTATGCAATGACCGTGACACCCCCCTGTGTGGCTGTGTGTGTGTGTGTGTGGCACAGGCTTCAGCTTTCTCATTATGATTCTAAATGTATCTGTCTGTCTAGTCTGGATGAATTAATAGGTTCCTTGGTGGCTTGGCTCAACACACAGGCACACACACAGACGCACACACACAGACGCATGCAGAGCCACACATTGTTTGTCCAGTGATTCGTGCCTCAGGTTTGTTAATTGAATGTCTGTGTTCATGTAAGCGACCGTGAGAGGCATTGGAGAGGATGCCACGGTGCATTAGGAAGACAAGCTGTGTGTGTGTGTGTGTGTGTATGGGTGTGCGTCTGTGTGGGTGTGTGTCTTGTAAATAGGATAGAATCCAGAGGACCTTGAACGCAGCCACTCCTGAGCTTCTAGCGAAACAAGACACAAACAAATCCTACAGAGGCGAGAAGGCCGCAGGTGTGTGTGTGTGCACGTGTGTTTAGGTGTGTGTTTGTATGTGTGTGTGTGTGTGAAACCCAGGGAATCTTAATCACAGCCTGCCCTTGTTCCTCTTTCTTACTTTGTCTGCTTCTTTTTCACTTCTCTTATCCTCATTTCCTTTCTTTCAGTTTCCTCTTCACTTCTTTCTGTTTTCTGCCCATTCTGTTTCTCCCTCTCCCGTTTTCTCGTCTTATCTATGTGTCACTGTCTTATCTTTTTCTTATTTGCTGTTCACTTTATATCTCCTACTTTCTGTCAGTTTTTTTTTTTACCATTTTTTTCTCCCTCATTTTTCAGATCCTTCTTTATTTTCTTTGCTGTCTTAATCATCCTTCCTTTTTATCTTCTCACTTTCCCCTGCCGTCATCATTTCCTTGCACTCCCTCCCTTATTATTCCATTTTCCCCCCCCCTCTTCATCCTCCTCCAACTGTAACCCTGACAGGTACACTACAGCTCTCTTCTCAGTGCTAATAAGTTACAGAGGCACAGCTAAAACTGCTGCTTTATGTATAATTTTTCTTTTCTTTTATACACGTCTTTATTACTACAGCTGTTTCATTTCCATCTGCTCTTAACCCTTCTTCCTGGCTACATTCACCCCTTTCCCATTGCTCATATCTTGATTTTCTTTCTCCAAACTGCTCTCGTTTTCTAATTTCGTTTTGCTCTCAGGCTCCATCTGTCTTCCACTTTGTCCCTTTCTTTCTCACCTCTACCTGTTCTTTCTTTCTACCTCTCTCTCTTTTCTGTTTCTCTTGTCTTATTTTTCTAACTTCTCTTTGCTATAATTTCTTTATTTTCTCCTCTTTTCTTTTGCCATCCAGTTTCTTCTTTCCCCCCTCTCATTCACTCCTCATCTTTCCTTTTTGCCTTTCTTCTCCCATATCTTCCTCACTTTCTTTCCTCCCTAGTCTTTTAAATCCTTTTTTCTCTTCTCCTTCTTTCCCTGCATCCCTTCTCTGCCTCTCCACTCGTTCTTCATGCTTTGCTGTTAAAGCCACCAGGGGAAGAACTACCAACACATCCTAAAACGTTCACATACACACACTCAAAGAGTCTGACTCCCAGCCCTCTAATGGACCCATTTAGACAATGTGTCGCATCAGCAAGTCGTATGGCTGAATAATGAGAAGAGGAGGAGAAGGAGGACAAAAAGAAGATGATTCGTTTTCCACGTCCCTCTATCCAGTCAGCTGCTTCACCGTAAATGTTGTTCTGTTGCACACACACTGCTGTGACCCTGCGTGCATGTGTGTGTGTGTGTGTGTCCATTCATCTCCACTGTATTCTGGTGTGTACGGTCGTTGAGAAGAAATATGGCCACCGGGGATTTTGCTGAAGCTCCTGTGTTATGTTTATGATGCGGCAAGAGAGAGCGAGAGAGAGTGTAATAATGCACATTCATTATATCGCTCGCCCTCAAAGAAGCCACCTCTCTCTCACGCATTACCCAAAGATGAAACTCACACTCCCTCTCTATCAAGTGAGACACACACTCTCCATCCTGTCAATAGCAGCACACACGCACACATGCATGCATGCACGCACGCATACACGCAGACACACACATTGTCATTTTCAATCTCCCAAACGGCGCACGCACTCCTTCCTGCATGCAGGCCTCCGTACAGTCTCATAAATGATATATACTCCCTTTTAAACTGCACACACTCTAAGCAGAATCTGACAGACAGAAAGTGCAGCTGTAGCTGTTTTTTTTTGTTTTTTTCCCCCAGTCACTGCCACCTTGTGTTTTTCACCACCAGCTGTTCAGGAGCTGAACGGGATTTATGAGCTACATTAACATTTTATATCCTATTTTATAATGTTTGTATTTTCTGGAGAAGTAAGGCTGTCTCCAGAGTTGGTTGTTTCCTTTGCGTGACGCTGTCTGGTACTTGGCTAACATGAGGCTGTGACTTCTGTGCTGACAACTTGGCTCCATACAAGTATATTTAAGGGCCTTATGGCTGCTTTTTGCTTCCTACTGCAAACTGCATGTGCTCTACATTATTCATGTCTATTTTCTAATGTGTGGTAAAGTTTCCTTCCAGAAAAATGTTTTTCATCATTATTTTATTGTCAAAGTTACATTTTTTGTTTCACGGTTGCAGTTTAAGAGCGTTTTTTTTTTTTTTAAAGCTTCTCCAGTCACCTTAAAAATGAACATTTTTGTGCAAGAAATCTCTAAATTGCCTGTATTATAGTCCCAGTTTTATTGCGTGCACTTTCTATGTCCTCAGGGGTGGGGTTCATTTTCCAACCACCAAAATCATGAATGCAGAACAGTTCAGCAGCAGCCATCAATTCTCAGATGTCAGAATGAATTGAATGCATGTTCATTACCGCTTAGTGGTAAGTGACAAAAAACTACAAGCAAGATGGATTACCTACTGTATCTCAAGTAGCTTTTTGAGTCGCTGCATATGATTTTCATACATTACTGATATGAGCTGATGCCAGAGTTTCGAAGGTTAGAAACTTTGCGTCATCCCTGCGTGGTGTTCAAAAACTACAAAGTAATCGTGTGCCAGGCATCCCCCCCCCCTTATCCCTTAAAGTCCACGTAAAAGAAAATCAAATGCTGTTTCTCCTGTTAATAACACATTATATAGGTTAACTGTGAAAAGTCCGTGGGCTGAATTGTGCAATCATGATGGCAAACTGTTTTCATTAGTTTCATTTAAAAGGTTGTGCCATCAAGACACTTAACACCCACCTCTGCTTTGGCTAAGAATTCATACATAATCCAGCGTTAAACAGACACAAAGTGACAAATAATATTCTGTATCTGCACTGCATGTTGTGATTTTATTCCTTAGCATATTTATTTGAGCTGAGTCAAGTCAAGTAGCAATGGACACCATGGAAACCTTATTTCATAAAATTGCTGTTTATATTTATTTATTTTTGCTAACTTGGCTGGGTGACACTGTTTTTACTTTGGTGTAATAAACTCAGAAAGCAGAAGACTCCAAAAACCACTAATAAGCACCAGTGAGGATCACTTAGGCCTCAGTCACACAGACCTAATTCAATTCAATTCAATTCAATTTTATTTATATAGCGCCAAATCACAACAAACAGTCGCCTCAAGGCGCTTTGTATTGTGGGTAAAGACCCTACAATAACACAGAGAAAACCCAACAGTCAAAACGACCCCCTATGAGCAAGCACTTGGCGACGGTGGGAAGGAAAAACTCCCTTTTAACAGGAAGAAACCTCCAGCAGAACCAGGCTCAGGGAGGGGCAGTCATCTGCTGCGACCGGTTGGGGCTGAGGGGAGAGAGACAGGACAAAAGACATGCTGTGGAAGAGAGGCAGAGATTAATAATAATGATTAAATACAGAGTGAAGTATAAACAAGTAAATAAAGGTGAATGAGAAGAAACAGTGCATTATGGGACCCCCCCTCAGCAGCCTAGGCCTATAGCAGCATAACTAAGGGGTGGTTCAGGGTTGTCTGATCCAGCCCTAACTATAAGCTTGATCATAAAGGAAAGTTTTAAGCCTAATTTTGAAAATAGAGAGGGTGTCTGTCTCCCGAATCCAAGCTGGGAGCTGGTTCCACAGATGAGGGGCCTGAAAGCTGAAGGCTCTGCCTCCCATTCTACTTTTAAGTATCCTAGGAACCACAAGTAAGCCAGCAGTCTGAGAGCAAAGTGCTCTATTGGGGTGATACGGTACTATGAGGTCTTTGAGATAAGATGGGGCCTGATTATTCAAGACCTTGTATGTTAGGAGAAGGATTTTAAATTCTATTCTGGATTTAACAGGGAGCCAATGAAGAGAAGCCAATATGGGAGAAATATGCTCTCTCTTTCTAGTCCCTGTCAGTACTCTAGCTGCAGCATTTTGGATCAGCTGAAGGCTTTTCAGGGGGTTTTTAGGACAGCCTGATAATAATGAATCACAGTAGTCCAGCCTAGAAGTAATAAATGCATGGATTAACTTTTCAGCGTCAATCTGAGAAAGGATGTTTCTAATTTTATAAATATTGCGCAGATGTAAAAAAGCCGTCCTACATATCTGTTTAATATGTGCATTGAAGGACATATCCTGGTCAAAAATGACTCCAAGATTTCTCACAGTGTTACTGGAGGCCAAAGTAATGCCATCCAGAGTAAGTATCTGGTTTGACACTGTGCTTCTAAGATTTGTGGGGCCGAGTACAAGAACTTCAGTTTTATCTGAATTTAGTAGCAGGAAATTAGAGGTCATCCAGGTCTTTATGTCTTTAAGACATTCCTGCAGTTTAACTAATTGATGTGTGTCATCTGGCTTCATGGATAGATAAAGCTGAGTATCATCTGCATAACAATGGAAATTGATACAATGCTTTCTAATAATACTGCCTAAGGGAAGCATGTGCAATGTAAAACCTAGAAACCAATCGATGATCCCCTGACAACCTCCAGTTGCTACAGGAAAACTGTATCTTCCGCAGTCACTTGGCGAGTGGTTGCTGGAGGTTGTTGGCTGTCTCAAAGAGGTCGCTAGGAGATTGGTGCCGTTGCCAGTAATTTGCATGGAAGTCACCAACTTGTCTTTAAACACACACCATTTACTGTCTGAGCTGTAGTGATGCTTGAAAAAGTGTGACGCAAACCAGAAATGAATGTTCTCCTTCAAAATTAAAGTTGTCTTATCGCTGCAAGCAACACTTTTCAAAGGGTGCATCTTTTACTTTGAAGGCTAATGGTCTCTGTTTCCGGTTTGTCGCTCTTTTCACAGTTTCACTACTGCTTGGTCATCAGTTTGCGAGTGATTTCAGACAGGTTTGTGTCTTCCACGCTAGATACTGGCCACTGTGGCAACCTGCTATTGATCAAAGCAATCACAGAGTTCTTCAGCCCTGAAACACGGTATACCTCTTTGTGAACTATTTCTGCACCCCATCAGCAATCTCTAGCAACCACTTGCCAACCAGTTGTGGAATGTACATTTTGTCCCTTCTGGTTGCCAACAGGTCTCTTGGCCTGTGTGACTGGGGCTTTCTCTTTTACACAATACTGCATTGACAAATTTTAATTGACCATCATGCTGGATGGCTGACTTGATGACTGATTGTCTCATTGATCTGTTGAGTGGCTAATGAGATGCACTCACACTGGGCTTTCGCTATGCTGGCAGCAGCGCAAAAATGCAATAACATACACGTGTTATCTGTGAAAAGCTTTTATTTCGAGGTGTTTTTGATGGATTTGTGTCCACAAGTGTCTGTGAAAGTGATAGGAAAAGTGGCCAGCTCTCTCTCCAGGTTGTGTGTTTACATAGTTCAAATTTATAGGATCGCACAATAAAGAATTACAACATCAAAGTACAAACCAAACAAGCTGCTGAGAGACAAACTGCAGCATTTAGTCACAAAATAAGCAGGGAGCAAAGAGGATGAAAAACTCAAGTCCAGCATTCATCTTGTTAAATACAAAAAAGCAGGAACTTAAAAGCTCTGAGTCTTCCTTCAATAAAATGACCCCTAAAAGCTCTCCAGATGCTTTTAAAAAGCTCCTCACAGCGAACAGCAAAGAGCACAGATGCACAGTTCAGCGCTCAGTGTAACGTTTGTGAATGAATCTCACATTCACGTGTTAAAATATTCTGACGACTGATTAAAAAGAGAACCGTGAGCAGAACCTGATACTTACTTCAGACTCTGCCACATCGTCTCTTTTCTTATGTATTAAAGCTGATTTTAGCACACGGTGGATCTTGGTGTTGACTATTTACTCACTGCAAGGTAATCAGTTTCACCATGTAGAATTTTTTTGAGCCAGTGGTAGCAATATTAACCAACTCTAGCATGAGATATATATATATATATACACTCAAAAAAATAAAGGGAACACTCAAATAACACATCATAGATCTGAATGAATGAAATATTCTCATTGAATACTTTGTTCTGTACGAAGTTGAATGTGCTGACAACAAAATCACCCAAAAGTCATCAATGGAAATGAAATTTATTAACCAATGGAGGCCTGGATTTGGAGTCACACACAAAATTAAAGGTTAAAAACACACTACAGGCTGATCCAACTTTGATGTAATGTCCTTAAAACAAGTCAAAATGAGGCTCAGTATTGTGTGTGGCCTCCACGTGCCTGTATGACCTCCCTACAACGCCTGGGCATGCTCCTGATGAGGTGGCGGATGGTCTCCTGAGGGATCTCCTCCCAGACCTGGACTAAAGCATCCACCAACTCCTGGACAGTCTGTGGTGCAACGTGACGTTGGTGGATGGAGCGAGACATGATGTCCCAGATGTGCTCAATTGGATTCAGGTCTGGGGAACGGGCGGGCCAGTCCATAGCTTCAATGCCTTCATCTTGCAGGAACTGCTGACACACTCCAGCCACATGAGGCCTAGCATTGTCCTGCATTAGGAGGAACCCAGGGCCAACCGCACCAGCATATGGTCTCACAAGGGGTCTGAGGATCTCATCTCGGTACCTAATGGCAGTCATGCTACCTCTGGTGAGCACATGGAGGGCTGTGCGGCCCTCCAAAGAAATGCCACCCCACACCATTACTGACCCACTGCCAAACCGGTCATGCTGAAGGATGTTGCAGGCAGCAGATCGCTCTCCACGGCGTCTCCAGACTCTGTCATGTCTGTCACATGTGCTCAGTGTGAACCTGCTTTCATCTGTGAAGAGCACAGGGCGCCAGTGACGAATTTGCCAATCCTGGTGTTCTCTGGCAAATGCCAAGCGTCCTGCACGGTGTTGGGCTGTGAGCACAACCCCCATCTGTGGACGTCGGGCCCTCATACCATCCTCATGGAGTCGGTTTCTAACGGTTTGTGCAGACACATGCACATTTGTGGCCTGCTGGAGGTCATTTTGCAGGGCTCTGGCAGTGCTCCTCCTGTTCCTCCTTGCACAAAGGTGGAGGTAGCGGTCCTGCTGCTGGGTTGTTGCCCTCCTACGGCCTCCTCCACATCTCCTGGTGTACTGGCCTGTCTCCTGGTAGCGCCTCCAGCCTCTGGACACTACGCTGACAGACACAGCAAACCTTCTTGCCACAGCTCGCATTGATGTGCCATCCTGGATGAGCTGCACTACCTGAGCCACTTGTGTGGGTTGTAGAGTCCGTCTCATGCTACCACGAGTGTGAAAGCACCACCAACATTCAAAAGTGACCAAAACATCATCCAGAAAGCATAGGTACTGAGAAGTGGTCTGTGGTCCCCACCTGCAGAACCACTCCTTTATTGAGTGTGTCTTGCTAACTGCCAATAATTTCCACCTGTTGTCTATTCCATTTGCACAACAGCATGTGAAATTGATTGTCAATCAGTGTTGCTTCCTAAGTGGACATTTTGATTTCACAGAAGTTTCATTTACTTGGAGTTTTATTGTGTTGTTTAAGTGTTCCCTTTATTTTTTTGAGCAGTATATATATATTTTAACCACATTGAAAACACGTTTTTTTCATGCCTACGTTTTACCATGGGGTTCCCTGGAGACTGACTCACTTTTGCAGCCTGTCTCAAGTAACCATTTGGCACTTCTTGTTAGCCTAATTTTTCAGCACTTTGGCTGATATTATAATGTTTTGATTTAACAGACACAGACAACAGGTACCCTATCAAATATGATGACAGTCCATTTCTTTTTTATGCATAATGACTGGTTCTGACCCTAATGGATGCAACCGGTTTCCAGATTTCAGATGCGGAATGGGAGGACATGTTGGAGGGCTTTGATGAGCGGAGTTACCTGAACGCTCGGCGCTGGAAGCCCGGAGATGACCCGTACACTCTGTACGCTTTCAACCAGAGAGAGAGCGAACGCATCCCCAGTGATCGAGCCCTGAGAGACACTCGACACTACAGGTACGACAACCCGGGATGAAGTATACGAAACAAACATGCACAAATATAAGTGACAGCTTGCAGAGTAAACATACAGAGAAGTCCACGTAAGCGTTGTGTGAAAGACACCACACAAGCTTGACAAAAAAACACATTCTGTGTCTGCAACACGTGAGAAACAAACCTCTGGAGGAATATATTTCTTACTGAGAGACTCTACAGAGTTATGTTTAAATCTATCACAAGTTTACTGCATAAAAGGAGAGCTTATCACTACACACAGACCAAACTCCTGTAGCCTGCAGGCATAAACAAGCACATCAACAAACACACAACACTACAGATCAGCTCTTAGTATCGCAGGTATGTGCGCACAAAAAAGCGCACACACACACACACGCATAGAATTAAACAGGAACACTGCAGCAGCTCCTGGAGTTCGTAATGAATCCCCTATCTGTACTAAAACAAATTTAGATTATGGAACCAACACGTTTTCATAGAGAAACCACCAAATTACAATCCGCCTGTCCGCTAAGAAATTAAATTAAACCAAAATAGAAATCCTCTTAGCAGAGCGCCGTCTTCCTCTGTTGGAAAGACGCTCAGCAGGAAGATAAGGAGCTTGCTGCATTGACAGCAGCTCCGTACTTGTATATTTCAGGAGATAAAAACTTCCAGGCACTTGTGGAAAGTGTTCAGAGGTCCAGTGTTGTTTGCTGAGATCATGTGGGACCCACAAACACAGCTTTATTTTTGCTGAGCTACTGTTTCTATTATGCTTTCAACAGCAAAGGCGCTTATTTACTTTGATATTTTCCTTTTATTTTATAAGTTTTGTTTCCTGTATTGTGCAAATTCACCCGGACATAATGTGTCCAGAAGGTCTGGGGGCAAAGTTTATCCACCTGATTTAGTTTCTAATGATTAACCCACACACAGGGTGGGCAGTTTGCTCCTGGATTTCAAACCAGAACCAGCGTGGCATCTTGTTTGCAAACCTTCTCTTATCTTAAAAAGAGCACAACATAAATCTCTTTCGGATTAACTGAAAATTTTTGAGGCAAGAAAAAAAAAAAGCCATGCTGATGTTGAACCTGTCTTCATTTTAGATCATAAACAGTCAGTTCAAAAGTTTTTCAAGAGTTTCTCAGAGGCAGCGAGATGCACTGGATCCACCTGTGTTGTGTAATATAGCTGAGATCTTAATTAAATCAGGGAATAACAGAACCTGTGGGAACATGAGAAATAAAGGGGAAAGGATTTTTTTGACAGTTTCTGTATACAGTGGATATATAGATTTTTATACTCCTTTTTTTCCTCTCTTTTCCTTTTTTTTAATCTGTTTGTAAAGTGGTAGCAAGGATTGGGTAAACTAGCGTTATTTGATGATGGCTTATTTGTGTTTGGCATTAGTTCATGGCCTTCTAGGCGTCCAATTAGCAAAGTTCTAGATGCTATTTTCTTTATGCTGTTTAAGCTCCTGAATTTGCTGTGCATCTGCATGCTGCTTTGCAACCCCACCCTAGTTCTCTCCTCTTGAGGGTCTTGTTGCTGCTCATAGAAATGCAATGAGGTCTCATACCACAAAGTATCAATTACTGATGGAAATGCAATCTTTTTATAACTCTAGGGGTCCAAACTGAAATATATTTTATTTAGCTGTAAGTCTACAGACAAAAAGTAGCTTAATGTTTCATACAAACAGCCAAGCTTGAACATCCATTGTCCTGTTTCCACGCATGGATTTGAGCCGGAGTGTGATGTGTAATTAAAGGTGAGCGGGCACCTCAGGGTGACCCATCTCCCTGAGAGGAAGCTGCATGTGGGTGTTTGTTGGGCGACTGTTGGTTTGGGGAGTTGTGGTGAACACGGTTTTGTCCCGGTTGTTTTCTGCTGCCGCCGTGCCTTGTGGTGATGAGCACAGCAGGTTACAACTTCACAGGCCATAATCTGTTGGCATAGCCGGCACGTACATCAGTGTGTGTGTGTGTGTGTGTGGATGTGTTTTGACGCGTGATGATGAGATTGATGTCTGACTCAGTCGTAGCTTGGCTGCTGCTTCTCACACCGTGCATGTGCGTGTGTGAGTGCACAAGTGTGAGTGTTTCTACATATCCATATGCACACGCTAATGTGCGTAAGTGCACATTGTGCTGATCGTCTGCATCATCTGCTGCACTACCGGAGGAGGGAGATTCACTGTCGAGCTGACATAAGGCGACTGAGAAACGTGTGAGTTGTGTGCGTGATTGTGTGTGTGTGTGTGTGTGAGAAAAGTGAGAAGGATGTGTAGGAGGAGGGAACCAGGGTTACACTTACACATTAATCTGTTAGTGGGTAGGTAGGGGGCTGATGGTGCTCATTTATCTCATATAGGACAACGATGAATGTGTGTGTGTGTGTTGCTGTTATGTGATTATCTGTTAACTCAGTTACCTTGTAGCTGTAGATCCCGGGAGCACTTGGCAGGGGAAAATGAAGGCATGTCATGCTATTTAAGGATTGGAAGAAAAGAAGAAAAACTGCAGTGAAATCTTTGACTGAAGCTGCTGAGATTTTGTATTCTTAGAAACACCTTATTTTCTACTGCAGACTCATGGGGGTGCTTCCTACTCTTTGGCTGGGTTCCTAAGAATAACTGTTTGGCTTGAATTCAAGGTGGTGTGAGGGCTGGTGGGGAGAAACTTGGGTAAGACCGGAAAAAAGGATATGGGAATGATGCAGTTGGGAATTGTGTTGTGTTTGAATGTTAACTGGGTGTTTGAATCAATGCCAAAAGTTTCTGTACTGACCTTTCGCGTAAATAAATCCAGGTTTCACATCTCAGGTTTTTGATACCACGGTGATGTGTGCCAGTTCACATTAGTTTAAAAAAAATCCAAATCAGACAAGCAAAACATTTCCATTTTGTCCAGTGGACACATTTGAGGTTTTTTTGGATGCTGTAATATGAAAATCAATGGCACCATCTAAAGAAACTGAATCCTTGAAACCAGCAAGTCCAAAGAAAAGGGGCTGATTGACAGGCCGTCTCTGTGGCTAAGGTAGCAGAGGAGCCACTCAGCAACGAGCACTGAAAGCTAAATATGAAGAGACAAAACCAAGAGGAATTTTTAGATTACCACTCTAAAGGAAAGCGTCAGAGGAGAAAACACAGCAGGTTTGGTGAAGAGGCTTCAGGCCTGTTATTTTCCCAGTGGGGCAAGGATAACCTAAAGATTAGAGAAGCAAGCTTTTGACCTGAAGATGCTGGGTTCCTTATAGCCTGCAGGCTGCAAGAAATCTGGAAATCTATAAGATCCATAACCCCTGATGCTAAGACTGCGGCTGCTACCACAGGGATGAATGCAGTGTAAACAGAAGGTAAAGATATCGACCAGAGGTATGTAGTTACTAAATTATAACAGCTCATTACTCAATATATGCTGGCATGGTGATACAGTGGTTAGCACTGTGGCCTCACAGCAAGAAGGTCCAGGGTTCAAATCCGGCTTCCTCCATGGTCCAAAGATGTAAGGACCCCACCTCTCACCCCAGCACAGTTTGGAAATGCTCCAGCTGCCTGTGACATTAAAAGGAATGATGCTTAATATATTTAATGAGACTAATAATCAGCTTTAAATGGGTTACTCAGATATTATGAAGTATTTTTCAGTATGGGCTGTGTTTCTGGATGGTGTGTGGCTAAATTACCAACATTGCCAAAACCTAGCAGTGAAGACTAAAGCTGCTCAATCAGTCCCAGTGTTCAGTTAACCCCAGGGCAAAAAGCATAGTAACAATTATTTCAGAATCTTGAGAATTTAACATCATTATTTATGAACTCAGTGAATTTACTAAAAACTCACTAATTAAAAAAAAAGAGAGAGAGAGCAATGTGGTGAGAAACACGAGCTGATTCAGTTCAGTTTTACGAGTACAGTCACAACATCCACCTCAAGGTGCTGATAGGGTTGGGACTTAGTGCCAGATGACTGGGGCACCAATCCCTGCTGATCTACAGTCTCTTCAGCAGGGTGTCTGCAGGTGCAGACAGGGGCAACAGGAGGCCAAGGAAGCAGCAGGCTTGTGGGCCTTGGGAGAAAAACCCGAGCCGACATCTCACAGCAACGAGTTGACCTACGCCGAGTTTGGGCTTTTAGAGAGGGCGGAAAAGTAAAGGGGTGCCCTTGATTTATAACACACACACACACAAAAACAAGAGCTTTTTTTTTAAAATTTTTTTTTTTAGCAAAAACAACAAAAACGGTAATGAAAAACTTGCAATGGGGATGAATACTTGCAAAAGGTAATCGTTTCATTCCTGTTATCTTATTTTCACAATCAGTGAAAGCCAAAGTTGTAATTGAAATGAAACCGGATTAATCACCCAGCCCTACGAGACAACTCTGGACTGCAGCGTGTCCCTTCAGACTTCTGTGCTCGGTGTGTTTTTGTACATTACTTTTGCAGCTGGATGAATTTGACATTGATCCTCAAACTGTTTGTTTGTGTCTGCGCGCTGCAGAGCCACTGCATTAAGAACGGCGGTGTTTGGGGTGGGGGCGCGGGGACGTGTGGAAAGCAATTTCTTTTGAAGCAGTGATTTGTCTATTTATTTATTTGTGTTTTGGGAGGGAAGGCAGAATGTCCAGGTTGTTACTGTGCATGGGAGGAGTGCTCTGTCTCTGTCTCATGTTTAATGGAGGAACAGCGGAGCGTGTGCGAGAGGAAAGAAACGAGAAGAGCTACAAAAGGCTTAAGCAAAGATGGGGAGATAGAAGGGAGAAGGTGATAAGAGAAAGAGGAGGAAGAAAAGTCAAGTGGAGATTAGGGAGGGGAGAGAAGGGGAAGTGGAGGAGGAGGATACAGGGGAGATGGGTGGCGGGTGGGGGTGAGGTGGGGATGCCACAAGCTGCTGAGAGGAGAGATAATTGCCACATGCAGAGCCGAGGAGGCTGTGTATGTGTTGCTGTGTGTGTGTGTGTATGAACCACTCCACTTCAGTGCACTGCTATTATCTCGGTGAACAGGGGAACCTCCCTCTGTCTGCTCTCCGGCAGACGGTCTATAAGCCCAACAGCCGCTTCGCTGCAGGGATTAGATCCAAGCAGGGAGACAATGGGCTGATACAGTGCAGGGAGGAAACATGTCCTACAGTACTACACAATAGGTTGATATGGCAACAGGAAGTGTGTGAGAAAAATGTTTTAATGCACGAGTAAAGAAAACAGGACAGTGTTAGAAGATAAATTGTTAAAAAAAAAAACAACAAAAAAAAACTTTTATGCAGTTTAGAGAGCGAGAAGCATTTTTATCAAGGTGCCATAGCAATGCAACGGCAATGCAGAGTATATGTGGAAACATATCCGCACATGTAGCTCATCAGTAGTTGATGCACAAGTCCACATAATTGTGTTGTTTTTGCAGTCATCACCTCATGCTATTTGATGAATTACACCAAATAACATTTTTGGCTGTTTTATGTCCAAGAAAGTTGTGTTGTATTCTTTCTTCCGCGGTGATTCCGGTTTTCGTTCACCAATCAAGCTCCATGCATCACATTTTTCACTTTATTATACCGATGCTACCCTATATCTATGATTTAATTTTATTTTTTCACATAACAAATGTTTTGTGACCTCTAATCAAAATCTCACCATATGGCTGAAAGAATATCTGCAACATTATCTGTCTGTCTGCTGTTTGTCCTTTCCTTTAGTTTCTCACTCGTGGTAGCTTGTTTACAAGAAGTTTTGTACATGATCTTTTTATTAAATGGAACAAAACAGAAGAAGATTCAAGTAATAGATTGGAAAATAGAAAATAGCAGAAGGATGATTATTAGGCAGTCCCGAGGCCAGAACAATTAAGTCTAGCATGCAGACAACAAAGACACGCTTTTGTCTTATTCCAGTTTTCTGGTTTTGCAACAAAGAGTCTGAAAGGGCAACTTTTGGATGAACACTCCCTCTGGGCCTCTGCATCATACCCACATTCACCATTTTTGGCTCGGGACACATTTTTGCTGTCACTGTGGTGTTTGTTGGGTTTATTTTTGCAGAAGAGCATTTTGGGTCAAGCTCCTGTGCATTTGCCTTATTTTGTTATCCTGAAAAATGTAATATCTTATGACGAGCCTTCTGCTGTCCTGGAGAGAGTTGCAGCCTGCTCTGGAGGACAACTCATTGGTGGATTGTCCTCCAACTCACCCATTTGGTCACTGCCCTCCGCTCCTTCATCCAGCTGACATAAACCTGCTTTGGTGTTTGCGTTTTTGTTGCGTTGTGTTGTGCTCATTTGTGTGGCCTGTCAGCCTTCCAAGTAATCAGGCTAGGCAAGATACCAGAAGACCTCAAGGAGAAAGAATGGTATTAAGGGGGTTCCACAGGCAACGCCTTTGAAGCTGTGACATTAAAAGGCTGTAAAACTATCATCCTTTCTGTCCTCTGAAGCGCATCTGAACAGCACACCACCCTGCACGCATTTGTCATTTTCTTTGTTTTGCCACGGTGGGAAATGTGATAACGCTCCAGTGTTTTGCTGTCACTGCTCCAAAATGGAGGCATCTCTCTTGCAACCAGACCCAGTCCTGCAGGGGGAAAGCATACCCAACAGTCCGTTCAGTCACTTACTAATTATTTGATTGCATTTTGACCCTGTGATCCTCGAACACTTATTGCTAACCAGATCATGCAGTTATTCAGTGCCGGGCTGCCTGTGCGTGTGAACGTGTGCGTTACGTGTGCATGCTGGCGTCAGTGTCCTTTCACACTCAGTCAGCTACTTAGTCATATTTCCATGAATCACAACAAGCAGCTAAACATTAATCACTGTATTAGCTCTGGTGCCTCCCATGCCGACGCTTGTCATCCTTCTCAGATCGCAAGCCTAGAAAATACACAACAGAAAAAAATCCCTCTGAACTCTGACACTAAATGATTTTTATTATCTCTCGTCAAGCTCGCTTATTTGATTACCTGCTCTGGTGATGAATGATCAGTCTGGCAGATGAAAGAAACATAAAACAACCTTGAAGCTCACCTTTTCTATAAACCGATTTTCCACAAAAATGCTCGGATGTGACCCCCCCCCCCCCACACACAAAAAAAAAGAAAAGAAAAAAAAAATCACATCTGACCTCCAGAAAGTGTAAACACCACCCACTGGATCGCTTTATTTGCTTCTTCCCAGTAAACACAGATTTGGTGATTTTCACCACATTAGAGGTCTCAGCTTTTAGAGTGGAAACACTTGACTGTAATTTCATCAGTCTTATTCCAGACCTTTAAATAACTGCCTACAGGTTTATTTAAAGGTCTGATGGTGTATCCGTTGACAGAAAACTAAGGATGCACCAACTGGCCGATCATCGGCATTGGCCAATATTCATCTTGTTGATTAATTTTGCCCTTTGAGCAAATCAAATCACGCTCACAGAGGGCTGATGTTTCTCTGCTGAGTTCTGAACTGGCCGAATGTTTCTTTTTCTACCGAAGCTTCATGTAGGAGGAAGGAATAAATGGAAAGGAAAGCAAATAAACAAAAACATAAACTAGCACTGGCTGTTGACGAACTAGTTATTGTAAGAGTCGGCGCATCTTTAGAAAAGACTGTGGGATCTAAATTATTGTAATCATTAAGGTTGTGTAGCAAAGCTGCAGAACCTCGTACTTTTCATGCTTCGTGACTAAAATAAGAGTATAAAAGAATGAGTTCATAGTTATTCATAAACAGTTATTTTTCTTGGCGAAATGTGGAGGATGAGTTAAATAGTCTCACAGCCCCCATAGTCTCCAGTCTTGTGAATGATAATGCTCTGTTTGATATGAGCCACTACCCCACCCTCCACCTCTGAATGTGCAGGGTGGGGCGGTGGATTTTCAGCTGCCTCAGCATCACCACCAGGGGATTCGTGGCTCCCAATTATCTTTCCACTTCTGTGGCTTGTGTTGTTAGCACATTATGTGCCACCGCAGCTTTGTGCTCCTGAAGGGCTCTGATCATTTTACATGACATCAGGTTGTCCACTGACGCTCGTGTGGCGGCAGCGTGTACTTGAACCACTCACTGGTCTCAGTTTCAGAGTCGACCTGACTGTTTGCTCAGTATGTG
Source organism: Pterophyllum scalare (assembly GCA_024447675.2). Classification (NCBI taxonomy): domain Eukaryota; kingdom Metazoa; phylum Chordata; class Actinopteri; order Cichliformes; family Cichlidae; genus Pterophyllum; species Pterophyllum scalare. Next base: position 114,346 of record JAMQGT020012143.1, read on the forward strand.
TTGCGCTGTTTCAAACACCGAGTCCTGGCCTGGCTACAGGTTACAGGGGGCAGCTCGTAGCATCAGTTGCATCCAAGGCGCGATCGGGCAGACTAAAAGACCCCGCACTATCAGAAGATCAATACAGCAAACGCTGTTCACTGAGAGACAAAAAAAATCCACTTCATCTCACGAGCAGGATTTACTAAATAAAGGAAGCAAGAACAGTTTAATGATGAGGAATAATTTATATAATTGTTAGATTCCCTTTACAAGACATGTTATGGTTATTTCTAAGGTGATGAGAGATTAGCAATTTGCAGAATTTTGCTGTATACTGAGTTAAATTACTCATCATTAGAAATACATTATTGCCTCTTTCTCTATCTTTTGCAATCACTAAGATTAGGATTTGTCCTGTTTTATCCTGAATTCTGGTAAATGAAGTTCCCCAGTCAGAAAACACCAGCGACTCCCTTTAAGTTTGCCAGTGTTTACACTGGGTCCAACGAGCAGCACAAACCACGGCAGAAAGCTCTCTGTGAGGCGAGGAAATCCCCTTGGTGTATTGTGGGTAATCTGCTGATGTGGAACCTGAGCTCCGAAGCACCCCGGTGCTCTACAACAGCGCCGAGTGACAGTGATGCTAAGCAGCTTTACCGCGGCTAGCGCCTCAGCTAACCGTCCCGCTCTGCCTCTGCGTGTCAAAACAATCACAGAGCAGACGACATTACAAGTGTTTCTGCTCTGATCCCTGATCAGATTTGTTTGACTTTTATTTTTTCTTTTTGGATTTTGCCCTTTTTTTTTTTTTACCCTTGGTGCTGCTTTTCTTCGGCGTCTTTGGCTTTGTTGATGAGTGCAGAGAATTGCTGGGCGAATACGCTGAATGTTTGAAACATGAGACAGAGCTGCGCCTCGAAATAGACTGGATGGTGGATTTGAGTGAAGCTCTGATGTCTCATTGATTTCACCTCTTAAATCCACTTTCGGCTGCGAAGGTGAGATGGAGGAGAAGAACAGGAGGCAGATTAAAAAGTTTTTAAGCCGCTGTATTTTTCAGGCATGGATAGTGCAAATTAAAGCAGTCCAGTCTGAAACGTGCAGTGGCGGGTGTTGTGTTTTGCACCGTTGCATCAATTGTGTTGTTTTACTGTTTCATATCTCAGTAAATCCAGATAAAGCAGGCTGAGGAAAAGGGTTGAAGCTACAAAAGCACTGCTTAAATCTCATCACCAAACCACACATTAAGCCCAAACTGATTAGATCTCCTGAACTCCACACACCCACATTTCATGGGATAAATCTGGAGGTTTGGAAGGTATAAACAGGAAGGAGTGAAAGCATTACGACATGATTGATTATGATTATTCAACAGGAAACAATAACTTTTTATTTTAAACTCAGTTAATTAAATTTCTTGTTGTGCAGCACTTTGGTCGACATCTGTTTTCTTTTAATTGCGCCACATAAATAAACTGACGGGACTTGATTTAACTCAACTCATAGGTGGCATGAAGGGATGCATGAAAGCATAGCTTTGTTTCAGGGAATTTTAATCCAAACTGACAACAGTGGCCTATAGTGGGTCCAACATTTATGGGACTACATTTGGATAAACATGATGTTCATACCAGTTAAAAATGGTGGTTTGCCTTTTGTCACACGCCTTTATCTCTTTTCAGAAAGGAGATGAGAAATTAAGCATTCATGAGCAGCTGGGGCTCAGGAAGTAGAGCGGGTCATCCATGAAGGTTGACGGTCTGATCCCGGCTCTACGTGTTATTTTTCCACCGAAGCAGTTCCAGTACACAATTTAAAACCAGTTCCTTGCATTTTCATCTCAAAAACATTGTTGTTCCAGTGCCAAAAACCAATGCCCCGATGATTCGCAGATGCATCCAGCAGATTCTGTTTGCCATGATTTTCTTCCACTTTAAATACCCAGAAGTTTTCTTACGTAACACTGTATGTATGTTCAGTTCTCGTGCTTGTCAAACTTGTAGGCTGGTTCTCAAAAAAGAGTCAGAACTGGCTCTGCACTAGCAAAAGCACCATGTCAGTGGTACCAGGGTCTTTGGTCATGATACTCAACCCATAATTACCCCTGAAACACCCACACACTGATGGATGTGATTCTGTGCATGTGCATAGAGCCTCCTTTTAGCTTTTAGCTAGCTCTTTTCATGGCTAAAAAAAAAAAGGATTACATAGAACGTCCATTCCACCTTAACCCAAGTGTAGAACTACACCAGGATATCCCACAGGATCGAGCTGATTCAGATACAGATTCATTGAGCTTTTACACAGGTGCGGTGCATTGGACTGCGGCAACGGTCAGTTCAGTCATGGTGGAAGGCGGGATGAAGGATGGACAACGAGAATGATGAGCTAAGCAGGAGCTAAATGGAAGATCAGGAATAGGGTCTCACACATATTAATTTGCATCCAAGATAAAATAGTTCGTCGCACTGTGAGGGGTAGGGACTCAGCGATCCGGGGTTGTGAGAGATCCCAATATTTCAGCTGATCTGCAGATTGGAAAATGAAACCCTGACCACAGGATCATGTCAATAAATGTACAGTTCAGCTTTGCCTTCTTATGGCCTGCACAACAGTGTAACAAATCGGTATGAAAAACAAATTAATGTAATTAAATGCTTTGAAATATGATAATTGTGATATTATATGATACTTAAGTGCGGAATTAATGTAGCATCTACCTAGACATAGCTGTGAATGGGGCCATATAATGGAGGTGTGCATGTGTGCTTGTGCATTTGTGTGTGTCGCAGAGGTTGCGGCAACCATCGATTGGTCAAGTCACGTATTGATCCATCCTCATCGATTGGCTGGTGTAAGTGCCTGTCAACCATCCTGTCACTACCACTCCTCACAAGAAAGATTGCTGTTGCATCCACTTCTTCTTGTCTTCCTGTGCTGTGTGTGTGTGTGTGTGTGTGTGTGCGCATTACTTCTGTACTGTGCAGCACTTCTTCTCTTCTTTTCCTGATTATTCTGTCCTCTTCTTACTTCTCCATCTCCTGTCCCCCTTTTCCTCTCTCATTTCTGCTTCAGGCCATATCTAAATTGAGCTGGCCCCAGAGAACAGTCAATACCACCTGATCCCTGCAGATGTGTGAGAGTTGTTTTTTTTTTAAAATTTAAAGTAAAAGATGGTTTGAGAAAAAGAGAAGAAAACAGAGGTGCAGACTGAGCGTGGCAGTTCAACGCCGAACCTCACGTGGTATGGAGTACACGCATCCAGAGGCTCTGTAAGGATCTTGAGTTCAGTCCAGAAATCTTCTTGATTTTCGCTTGATATCTGCACAATTTTTGAGTTATTAAGCATAAAATTCATGTATATGATTTAATGGGCTGGTATTTATATAGCTCTTTTTTTAGTCTTATCTTCCAGCCAAAGCACTTTAATACAAGTCACTATCACCCGTTCACACATTAGTCTGTGCACTTAAAGAGCTTTATCCATCATACACACACACTGATGGAAACATTGGGGGTAATTTTGGGTTCAGTATTTTGCCCGCGGACACTTTGACACGCAGACAAGCAGAGCTGGAGATCAAACCGCTGACCTTTCGACTAATGGACGACCTCGTAAGCCACTTCAAAGACTGATGTGAGGCGCTGTGCTTTACCACAAGGTTCAATACACAGACTTAAGCTAAATATTACATTACATTCATTTAAGGTTCAGACTGCACCAGTCCTACTTTTTCTTTCCCAGATACTTGTCCTTCAGCGGGTATCAGCTTCTGCTGTTCCTTGATGAAGAGTGGCTTTCTGTGTGCAGAATTTTTAATCTCGATTTCTTTTAACAGCATGAAACTAAATGCATTGGATTTTGCAGTGAAGCCAGCAGTAAAACTGTCATGTTGCCTGATATGTGGGCTAATAATGTCCCTAATAGTCTCCAGTGCTGATCAGATCTGATCACTGCTTTGTTAAATTATTTAAGAGACGCTTTTCAATGAATTCAGCCTCAATGGGAATACAAGATCAATGTCTAATTGTGTGTCGCTTCTAACACACGCATGCAAGAGTGTACTGAGTGCAAGAAAAAGAGTTCGTCTTTATGTGGGCTGTTCTGCAGCAGTTGTCTGTTTTGTCCTTAAAATGATAATAAATTTGTCATAGCTCTATTTCCAGATCGTAACAGGAAGTGAAACATATGTTTTTGTATAAATACCCACACGTTACATTAACATGGTCAGATATGCTTATTTAAGCAGGAAATTGCGGCAGTATTTTGCAGAATTTTGTCATTCTGTTACTGTGTTTCAGCCTGGTGATGAGTCTAAAGTGCTCGATGGTGATTCTAGTAACATGTTGGTCGAAAGTTTAACAGTAATTTTATGATCATTGTTCTATTTAACTATTTGATGGTATTGAATATAATTCCGCACAAATGCAGAAAACATAATAATGAAGGACGGCAGAGGAGTTTTTTTTTCGTAATATGTCAATTTTTGATATATTCTTATCATTATCGGGATCATTATTAATTTTTTGCGTGCATTATCTCAGTATGGCTGTGAAGTTCTCTCAGCTGAAGCTGCATGTTCTGCTTGCCTGGACTCGTGCGGTGCGAGGAAACCGTTGATGATCTTACAAACAGCTGGATGCGATTTCACGCCAAAGCCCTCCAACATCATCTCCACGCACAGACACACAAAGACCAAAACCTGTACACAGTCGCACACAAAAGCACCATCAGTCGCTCCTGCTGAGTTGTTGATAATTACAAGTAAAACTCTGCAGTGAACACCCACCTACACACACTCACACACGAGTTGAAGAGTTTTATTGCAGTTTGGAGCCGCTGGGCTTCTGTTCTCCTAAGCAGCATGCAGAGTTCACTAATAACTTTCAGCAGAGATGGAAAAAAAAATAGGAAAAGCACGCAGCGGCTGATCGACAGATTAAACACATGCATTATAAACATGTATTAACTAATGAATGAGTTAGGGATTGAATGAGTAAATAATTGAATGAACCGATTAACAAGATCTGATGAATAATTGACTAATGAACTGAGGGCGAGAGAAGTAAACAACGGGAAAATGAGCACAGGTGACGGCGCAGACGCTTGACTGCATGAAACAATGAACTAATCAGATTCTCGAAACATTAGTGGGACAACATCAGACTTCCAACACCTTTCAATTCTCACACTGCTGAGCTGGAGTGCGTCGAAATGAGATGAAGCAGCTGGCAACGAGCAAGCCGCTCCTCGGCAGAGATCAACCCCATCGGTTTCTGCAAGCTGCTAGAACAACCTGTAGTGATATTTTTAAGTTTAGTGACTTCTAGCTGCCACATGTAAAATGTCTTGTAACCTTTAAGGCACCCACTTCAGAGTCACAGTGTGTGACAGAGATCTAATAAACTCTGAAGGACATCAAGTTTGATGCATCTGGACTGTACGATGATATTTCCTGTTGTATCGGGGGCTTACATACGCAGCTGCTATTCCATAATTATTTTTTTTTTTGCTACATCTGGTTTGCATGTTCATGGTAAGGTAACAGCTGGAGGACACATCACATAAACAAGGCATTCTGCTGCCAACTTAGCTAAACTTTATTCTTGAGCATTTTGTTTTGCACCTTTTAAGTAATTTGATTATTAGAATCCCGCAGTTGGTTGCTTAGTAAAAGTATGCATGTTGCGGAAATGCACATAGTCACATTGTGAGGACTTTGGCTACAAGAGTGTTGCAACAGTTACATAAAAGTGCCATTTTTGAGCTACGAACAAACAATGGACCACAATTATTTCACACTGTTCTTCTAATGCTCAGAACTGTACACAGCACACCAGGCTTTAATTTTTTTTTACATATTTGTAATGACAATTTATCAGTCTTTCAATAATTTCAATAAAAATTCTCCTCATAAATTTAAATGCAAAAGGAAAAAAAAACATAACAAGCAGTGAAGAAACCTAAATAGATGTCTGCAGTCACAAAAGAGCATAACAAAAAATATCCATGAAGTGGTCTACTTTTCAGTTAGCACCAAAAAAAAAAATCCTTCACCACAACAAAACAGAGACAAGACGATCTGCATCCACTGAGTGACCTCATCGGGAATATGTGGGAGATTTCAATGCTTTGTCCCTGCATTTGTTTTCAGCATGTTGGAATAAATGGAGATCATTGTCTCAGCCAGCTTTATGAGTCAGTCACCTGGAATGGCTTTCAGTTAACAGCTGTGCCTGTCAAGAGTTAATTTCTTGAATTTCTTGCCCTCTTAATGTGTTTGAGACCATCAGTTGTGTTGTGAAGAGGTAGAGTTGTATTCAGTGAATAGCCCTGTTTGAGTAATGTTCTAATCCATATTATGGCAAGAACTATTCAACTAAATAAAGAAAACCAGCAGTCCATCATTACTTTAAGAAATGAAGGCCAGTCAATCTGAAAAATTTCAAAAACTTTGAAAGTCTCCTCAAGTGCAGTTGCAAAGACCATCAAACATTGTGATGAAACTGGCTCTCATCAGGACCGCCCCAGGAATGGATGAACAAGAGTTCCCTCTGTTGCACAGGACAAGTTCATCAGTTACCAGAAACTGCAAGTTAACAGCACCCCAGATAAGAGTCCACCTACATGCTTCACAGAGTTCAAGTAGCACACACATCTCAACATCAGCTGTTCAGAGAAGACTGCTGGACTTTGTGGTTTGTGTGTGGACTTTGTGTTTGGACTTTATGGTCAAATTGCTGCAAAGAAGCCACTTCTAAGGATGAACAACAAAAGGAAGAGAATGTCTTGGGCCAAGGAACACAAGGAATGGATGTTAGACCAGCGGAAATCTGTCCTTTGGTCTGATGAGTCCAAATTTGAGAGTTCTGGTTCCAAACACCATGTCTTTGTAAGACACAGAAAAGATGAGTGGATGGTTCCTACATGTGTAGTTCCCACCGTGAAGTCCGGAGGAGGAAGTGTGATGGTGTGGGGGTGCTTTGCTGGTGACACTGTTGGTGATTTATTCAAAATCCAAGACACACTTAACCAGCATGGCTACCACAGCCTTCTGCAGCACACATGTTTGAATTTAGTGGGACCATCATTGGTTTTTCAACAGGACAATGACCCCAAATGAACCTCCAGATGACCTGGCCTCCACAAAAACCTGATCTAAAGCCAACTGAGATGGTTTGGGATGAGTTGGACTGCAGAGTGAAGGCAAAGCAGCCAACGGGTGCTCAGCACCTCTGGGAACTCCTTCAAGACTGTTGGAAAACCATTTCAGGTGATGACCTCATGAAGCTGACTGAGACAATGCCACGAGTGTGCAAAGCTGTGATCAAAGCAAAAAGGTGCTACTCTGAAGAATCTCAAACCTAAAACATATTTTGGTTTGTTTAACAAGTTTAAGTTGTTGGTTCCTTATGTGTTCCTTCATAGTTTTGATGACTTCAGTATTAATTTACAATGTAGAAAAAAAAAACATTGAATGAGAATGTGTGTCCAAACTTTTGACTGGTGCTGTACCTGCACGGGGGAAACCATCAGGTGATCCTTTCCAAGTCGAGGTCAGTCGATCAGCTACCGCTGTACTGAGCTGAGTAACAGTCTGAGACCAAGAATGCTGACAAGTGCTGCTCATAGTCATTAAATCAGTCATCCTCCTCCTCAGCTCGCTTCTCTTTAACTTGGACACCAACCATGCGTGGAGTAGAACGCACATGTGCACATAGGCACTAAGTTTATGTGTCCAAACATACACAGTAACATGCATGAAAATTCACACTCAAACATGCACACGAAATGCAGACAAATAGAGACACAAACACTTACCTCGACCGTGACGATTACAGCATTTCAGCCTGAATTTGTTTCCTCCTTCTGGCTTTTGTCAAACAACTGCAATATGTTCCAGCTCAGCATGATGAAATGCACAGAGAGTAGCCTGAACAGGCTCATACAGATCCTGATACACACACACACACACACACACACACACACACACACACACACACACACACACACCCAAGCCTTTTTTGGAGCACCCTAAGCAGGATTACTGTTAAATAACCTATTAAATTTCCAACTTTTGTATGGCCCCCAAAGTGTATTGTACATATTAACCAATTTTTTTTTAAATTTTTTTTGCGCTCTCAAAGTCCAAAATTCTGTATAGGTGACCTAAAATGTGTCATTGTGAGCCCATTCGGCAATTCCAAAGTTTATTTAGCTCTTCTAAATTGTTCCAAATTATGCATGCAGTTTTAGTGAGAATCCTATAATTTATTATTGAGTATAAAATGTGCTGGTGATGCTCTCTATATTTGGTTTATAACTCAAGTAGAGCCACACAAATGTACTGTAGGCCTTCTGATTTAAAATGGAGTGCACTGAGACCTGTGAGACAGGTGTGTAGGAGAGTTATACTCCCACATACCACCAGCAGAACATTTTTAAAGGCTTCACCCTGTGATGCAGTGCAGGTTTCTTTTGAAACATTTTTACATTTCTGGGTTCAAATTTTGAAAAAATGCGGAGCCCAAAGTGACTGAACATACTATATTTGCACATTATGTACAGCATGCAAACGCATACAGATGCACATTTAAAAAAAGGAGCGACAACTCTAAACATTTAAGTGATTGAATAAACAAACACAAAGCACAGAGGGTGAAAGTACGGGGAGGGATCGGGTATGTTTTCCTCGTTTGAGGTGATCAATAATGACAGCTGAGGAGTACCCAGAATGCAGATGGATCGTTGTGGCCTCTAACGTCGCGGGTCGACCGTTCATCAGCTCAAATCGAGCGTGATGAAATATATCGCTGTTCTAGCTGACTGAAACATCGCCTCACATTACATTACGTTTAGCTGACCGGCTTTTAAGTGGCTCGCTCGAGCGTGAAGACTTTGTCAAACACAAGTTAACACCCACACAAGGATGTTGAAACAAATGCAGCAGGCTCCCAGTTGTTTTGTTACTTGTTAAACATTAGCTACTTAGTAGGTGCTCCTTTTTTCTTTTTTTTTTAAGAGAACTGTCTTTCTAGTAAGAGCTACAACTATAAAGAACTATGAGTATTTTTTTAAATAATGTTTTGTGGATTTTTCAAAGGAGGGTTTAGAATCAATAACATGGGATGAAAATTCAAGTTCGAATTTTCCTTAAACTATCAAATTTCATTTAAAAATATACCTGTTAATATGTAAAGCCAGAATGATTACCATCTGTACTGATAGCCTGATACAGAACTAAACCTTACTTTAAACCTTGTTCTATGGCTGCTGTACTAGCTCTAAGAAAATGACTAGGGTGGGAATCAAACAGTAACTTGTTATACAATGACGGTATCACAATACAAGGATTTTGACATTTGAAACTGCATCTCCAGCTATCGGAGGATCACATTCCTCAGCCTCCCGGTAAGCTCTGTGGCGGGGTGCTGGAAAGGAGAGTTTGTCCGTTAGTTGAACCTCGGATTCAAGAGGAGCAATGCGCAAAATGCTGGACGAGCTCTTTATCCTGTCAAGGATTTTTTTTGTGCATGGGAGTTTGCCCATCCAGTCTACATGTGTTTTGTGGACTTGGAGAAGGCATTTGACCATGTCCCTTGGGTTTCCTGTGGGAGTATGGCTGCAGGAGTATGGGGTGTCTGGCTTGTTGTTGCGGGCCGTTCAGTCCCTGTACAACCGCAGCGAGAGCTTGGTCCGCATTGCTGGCCATAAGTTGGGCTCATTTCCTGTGGGTGTTGGACTTGGTCAGGGCTACCCTTTGTCACCGATTCTGTTTATAATTTTTATGGACAAAATTTCTATGTGCAGCCAAGTGGAAGGCTTCTTCCTTGGTGGCCTCAGAAAGTCATGTCTGCTTTTTGCGGATGATGCGGTCCTGTTGGCTTCATCAGGCAGTGGCCTCCAGCTCTCAGTGGAGCTGAGTGTGAAGCGGCAGGTATGAGAAATAGCACCTCTAAGTCTGAGGCCATGGTCCTCAGATGGGAAAGGGTGTAGTGCCCACTCCGGGTCAGTGACGAGTTGCTGCCCCAGGTGGAGGAGTTTAAGTATGTTGGGGTCTTGGTCGCGAGTGTGGGGAGCGGAGGACCTACAGACGAGTTGGGGCTGCGTCTGCAGTGATGTGGATGCTGTGACGGTCCATAATGGTGAAAACGGAGCTGAGTGTAAAAGCAAAGCTGTCAATTTCACCTATGGTCACAAGCTTTGGGTGGTGACCAAAAACGAGATGGTGGAATCAAATGGTGGAAATGAGCTCCCTACGACGTTTGGCTGGCCTCTCCTTTAGAGATAGGGTGAGGATTGTAGTCATCTGAGAGGGGCTCAGAGTAGAGCCGCTGCTCCTTCACATCAAAAGGAGCCAGTTGGGGTGATTCGGGCATCTGACTAGGATGCCTCCAGGGCACCTCTTGGGTGAGTTATTCCGGGCATGACCTACTGGGAGGAGGCCCCGGAGCAGACCCAGGACATGCTGGAGAGATTATATCTCTTGGGTTGCTTGGAAATGTCTTGGTGTTCTCCCAGGTAAGCTGGCCCTGTGACCCGGCACCCAATCAGGGGAAGAAAATAGATGGATGGATGAAAGTGCAAGACAATCAAAGAGCATTTCGAATGACCAGAGTACATGCCACAAACATTGCTATGCAGAGGAGTTATTCAGATCTAAACACAGGATTCACAATGAGAGAAGGTACTGCTCATGTTAGTAAGCTGCCGTCATTATTATTCGGCCTGTCAAAATACAACGTGCAAAAGATTTTATGTTGAAATACACTTATTTGATTCATAGATGAGCCAGTGCCCCTTTCATTTTTGTATCAAGAGTTGTGAGTTGTGAGATTTCAATGGGATTCTGATCTCTTTACATCCCAAGCTATTACACAGTGTACTGCCTACAGCTGATATCATCTGCATCAGCAATGGAGAAAATAATTCTTTCTGTTATTTATAACAAAAAAGGGAGAGCTAGAGAGATTTGTTTTCATTGGGGCTTAGCAAATTTGTGCATTCTACCAGATGCAAAATGAAACGAGTTGTATGGTGATCGTTTTGTATTGGGTGCATATTTGTAGATTTCAGGTATCCAGTTTAAACTAAAACACAAATAAATAAAAACTACATAGTTTGGACCGGAAAATATATAGAACAAGTTAGAGTGAGGGTCAAGATTTGAGGCCTGAGCTTTTACTCTACGTCCACATTGAGGGGCTTTCAGATGCTGATCATTTTCAGTCAGAGGCAGACGGTTCTGGACTGTTTGGCAGGCAGATAGGAGAACTGGCTCATACCATCTCTGGCACATGACTGTCCGCCTCCACTTTGATCCATTCAGAAGCTCTGAGATCATGAATCAGGCTCTAACCACAGAGCTGACCGGCAAACAGCACTTTTACCTTGATGTATGAGACAGTTTTTGCCCATAGAGAAGGTTGCGCAGGTACACAAGCTTTGGCAAAGCTCACAGTTTGTGCACAAAAGGCAATCTGTTAAAAACTGATTGCTGGTCATCACATTGTGAAACTGTTGTTTTTTTCCCTGGCATACTCGTGGGTTTTGATTACAGGGCTACATATCAAGCTTTTTCTGGTCAGTTTTATCTTGGGGAAAAATATTTTCCCCCTTCCAAAAGTTAAATTAAATGCATTAAAAAATGAATAGACATTCAAATAATTTGGTGATAATATTTAATATTTGTAAGCCAACATCCTTGTATACCAATTTACAAATTGTTAATTATATCAGGAATATGTTATCCCTGCAGGAATATTTAGGGATGAAAACACGAGATACAGATTAGCATTTCTTTTTACAGTGCATTGCTGTGCTCTGCACAATTACTTTAGTAATGTTTTCATGCAACACTAATCCCACCCAGAACTGCATCGTCATTTAATCCCATTTGGTTCGACATGGTGATTACCTCAATTACTGAAGTCCATCTGGATTATAAGATGGAGGGGGGAAAAAAGAGATTCCTGTGTGTAGCATAAATCAGATCAGATGAGTGCTGATACGGTTTAACTTGAATGTTCTCAATGCAGTGCAAGTATTCATATATAAACAGATAATGGCAGGTGTCGTTTTCTCTAGATTAAATGGTCTTTCCAGCACTGAAATTAAAAAAATAAATCTGTTTGATCCACTTAAAAAAGTTGATCTTTATTAAAAAAACAACACTTTTTTGTATTTGGAAAAACAGAAATTTGCATGTAAAAATTACTTATAGTTAAGTAGATCTAACAATCTAACACATGTTTTTAAAACCTACTTAACTTTTTAATTTTCACACTGCTTCAAGATCTAGTGATGTAGGTCACTGTAGGTTACAGAAGATAAGCTGTTTTTTTTCCCCACAGACTCTATTTTTCTAATACATAAAGCAGGACGTTGATGCTGTGCTGATGCAGTGACCATCATTACACTAACGACCCACCTTACTCAATGGCTCACATTCAAATCTAATATAAAGGTAAATAAAACACAACCTCAGCATCATGACATGAACCGTAACAGACGACAAATCCGGGAAATCCAGGACCGGCTTTTATTTGTGGATTAATGAATATCTGTAGCTGGATCATATTGTTGATGATTTGGCAAAATTTTGTAAAGCTGATGCAGGATTGGTTATCACAGCACTATAACCATAAAATCAAACCTGCATGAGCATGCTTTTTAAAATTTTTTTTATTGTGAACCTGGTTCTGTCCACCCATTTCTTGCTGTTCTTGTGGTTCAGAATGGTGCACTGATAGTAGGAAAGGCATTTCAACAGTGGAAAGTCTGATGGAAATGATTATTGCGTGCCATGAACGGTGACAAATGTGTGCCTTTTTAAGTTGTTTTAGTTGTAACAATGTTTGTCTGCCCACTGCAGATATGATCTTGACAAGTAACGGCACACAAAGGAACAAAAAGTGAAACAAAGACTCAAAATGAGCACGTTGGATTTTTCTACTGACAAATTAACTAACGGGAGACAGATAAACTGATGTTCTCTATCCTTTATATGCAAGTAGGAAGAAGACAGAATTGATTTAAAACAATTAATAACTGATTACACTGCATTGAAAATATTATTCAGCCAGTTTCTGAGGGCGTAGAAGGGGGGGACCTCTTCCTTGGAGGCAGTGACAGGTAATGCAACTTTATCTCAGGTAAAGAAAGGTCTTTGGATATTCCCGCTGTTTGTGTCATTGTAGTGTCATTTCAAACATTCATATTCATTATTTACATACAGATTTGTGAATGGGGGGCCATTGTGATTCATGTGGGATATATATTCATGTAAAAATACAAGCTGGATTTTGTATTATTGTCTTCTGGAAATAAAACATTTTTAAAATGAAAGTAATCCTGCAAGAATATGGCTCACATTAATTTTTACCTTCAGCAGAAATCTAACCAGAAAGATCTGCTCAGCACAGCTTCCAAACTTCTTCTTTTTTTTTTTTTTTTTTTGCTTTAAATAACAGTTATGTGGAGAATCAAAGTTCATCATTCAGAAGCAGATTAAATTGCGAAAAAAAAATGTAAGTTACTGGGCAGGATCACCGACCGGAGGTGATAATGGCATTCCATCCACATTACATCGTTCTATAAATTCACGGGTTGTAATTTTAAAAAGGGAACTTGAGTGCATGGCGGAGACAGAAAGAGAGAGGACTAATAAAAGTTTAATGGAGGGAGGAGAGAGAAAGTCAGACAGAAAGACAGAAAGAGAGATGGATATGCTGATCCTCCAACATGACAGCCTCATCAGACAGCGATGTGTGTGAGGTGGAGAAAGGTAGAGAGAGAGGAAATTGTTCTGTCTGGATCTTAGCTGTTGCATCATTATCCTGCAGAGCTGTGTGCTGCTGTCTCTTCTCTCTCTGGTCTCATCTGCTCTGCTGTCCAGCCAGCTAATAGAACAGTCCATGCAAATAGCTTGGGTTAATAGAGCACGGGACAGCAGGAAGGAGAGGGGGTGGAGGAGAGTTAACACCTCAGATCATCTCATCATCAGGCGTGTTGCATTGCTGCTGCTGCTGCTTTCACATCAGATTAGATTTATTTTAAAACCAAGCTGCAGCATGCATTAAAAAAACTCTTCTTAAACTAAAAATATTATCTTTGTATCACTGAGGGCTGTCACAGGTGTACTGTGTGAAGCAGTTTGTGTGAGATTACAGAAGCTGTTTAAGAATTATAAATCATTTACCCAGCAAAACAATTCAGCTGGATTGTGTTGAAACCCAGACATTTTAGCATCAGCAGGTTGATGGATTGGTATCAAATTTTGATTCTACACCAAATGCAACTTTACTGTGGAAGGCAGCTGGACTCTCACTGCAGCTGAATCCTGGTTGGTTTGGACATCTATAGATATGTTTCTGGAGATGGTTTATCAACAGATAATTTTCAGATCCATGTCTAATGACATGCTAACTACAGAGCTAGCTATGCTGGCTGCTTGCTACCTTTTAGCGCACTTGATCCGATATGTTTATTTTAGATTAACATTTTATAAACAGAAGAGACGAGTAATCCAGTCATGTTTGTGTTTTATGAAAGTGCCTGACCTTTTCCTGTTTCACAGGATTACTTTCCAGAAGGTTCTGTGTAAAAAAAATAAATAAATAAAAAAGCACCCATCTCCCATATCAGATGCCATCAGCTGGTTGACATTTTTCATGCAGACTGAAATGTCAACTAGTTTGCCACGGCATATGGTAGAAATTCATGTTTTACTTGATGAATTGTGTTGGTGCTTAATACTCCCACATAAATTGATAAATTTCCTTTTTTTATTGAAATATTTTAGCAACTGCTGAGTGAAATGTGATGATCCCTCGCTGTTTAAAAAAAAAAGAAAAGAAAAATCCAAACTTTGTGTTTTAGTCTAGCATGTTAGCATTTTATACTCTTACACTTTGGTTATGACTTTATACCTGAAAAACTGACATCATCATCATCATCATCATCAGCTCCCTTTGTAGTTTGTGTTAAGTGCTCATTAACAAATGGTAGCACACTAAACAAAGATACTGAGATACTGAACTGGTAATCACTATGCCTGCTAGCATTAAGATCAAAGCATTAGGCTTACATGCAGCCTTAAAAAGCTGCTAGCATAGCGGAAGACTATCGGTCTGATTTACATGCTTTATATTCATATTTTCATGAGTATATTTGGAGTAGGGTCGTGGAGAGAGTTGCATCAAGCTGTGTATAAGCCAAGCACCTCGGCATGCAGACTGCTTCTACAAACATCAGTGAAAGAATCGGTCGCTCTCAGGAGCTCAGTGAAGTCCAGTGTGGTACCGTGATAGGATGATACCTGTGCAACAAGTCCAGTCCTGAAATTTCCTCACTACTAAATATTCCATAGTCAGCTGTTAGTGGGATTATAACAAAGTGGAAGAGATTGGGAAGGGCAGCCATGAAGTGGTAGGCCTTGTAAAATCACAGAGTGGGGTCAGTGGATGCTGAGGGTCATAGTGCACAGAGGTCACTGACTTCCTGCTGAGTCAATCACTACAGACCTCCAACCTTCATGTGGCCTTCAGATTAGTGATAACCGTGCGTAGAGAGCTTCATGGAATGGGTTTCCATGGCTGAGCAGTTGCATCCAAGCCTTACATCACCAAGCTCAATGCAAGTATTGGATGCAGTGGTGTAAAGCACGCCGCCACTGGGCTCTAGAGCAGTGGAGACGTGTTCTCTGGAGGGATGAATCACACTTCTCCGTCTGGCTGAGTCTGGGTTTGGTGGTTACCAGGGGAATGGTACTCATCTGATTGCATTGTGCCAAGTGTAAAGGTTAGTGAAGGGGGGGGGTGTTATGGTGTGGGGGTGTTTTCAGGAGTTGGGCTCGTCCCCTTAGTTCCAGTGAAAGGAACTCTTAATGCTTCAGCATACCAAGACATCTGGGACAATTTGATGCTCCCAACTTTGTGGGAAAAGTTTGGGGATGATCCCTTCCTGTTCCAACATGCACCAGTGCACAATACAAGGTCCATAAAGACATGGATGAGTGAGTTTGTTGTGGAAGAACTTGACTGGCCTGCACAGAGCCCTGACCTCAACCTGATAGAACACCTTTGGGATGAATTAGAGCGGAGACTGTGAGCCAGTCGTCAGTGTCTGACCTCACAAATGTGTTTCTGGATGAATGGTTAAAATGGTCTCACATACTTTTGTCTCCTGCAGACTCCAGATTACATGACACTATATTCTGATTTTAAAGAATACAAAGGACACCAGATGTTGCTTGTTTAACTAATGATGTTGCAATTTTGTCACACAAAATCAACACGTGACTAACATGTGCTACAAACTATTTTAAAAAAATAGATTCTGCATGTTAGACTTTCCAGAGATATCCCGAGATTCAGGTGGATAATATGCACTTTCTATAAAAATATGATTAAAATTAAGTCAATAAAATTAAAGTAGGCTTCTAAATAAATGGTACATATTTATTCCATCGTTAATGCACAGAGCCACAAATGACCTTGTGCCAAAAAAGTGTTAACACTGAATGAAATGGGAAATGAGACAGAGAGAGCTGGTAGTTAAGTAGAAAAAAAATACTGGGTCACGTTCTGCTGGCAGAGGAAACAGCTTCTCATCTTACCACGACATGCTGTCACACCCCTAATATAGATCCAACATGCATGCACAGACACACACACATACACACACACACGGCAGCATGATGCATCCTAAAAATAGACGTGAGCCTGGTGGAGTCAGACAGCCATGGACTGTACTGGACTGTGGGTCCATGTAGGACACTGGCAGATTGAGTGACAGCTGCACGGAGGATTTAGCAGGTGTTTGGTGTAGCGTTTTAAAGATTAATTTATTTCTGTCAAATCAGGCCTGACATGTTCATGACTAAGACCGTTGTAAAGCCTCACCATATACATTTCCAATGAATGCTTGGTGATATACTGCAGTGAATACACAAGCACAGACGGCATCATCATCACAACACCGAGAATCATTTCAAATGACATAACATCAATGCAACAAATGATTGTCTAACTTTTAATTACACTGAAGGGTCTTTGTTAGAAGACCTCAGAAGCTCATAATTAATCTCCAGCTGTGTGTGTGTATACTTTATGTATGTATATATATTTTTATTGTTTGACAAACAAACCCTAGTTATGGAATTTGACCTTCAAACTGCACATCAGTACAGGACAGGATGCCTCTGAGGCTGTGAAGAGGAGTCACAGGCTGCGGTGACAGTAGCTGACACTGCATTGATCTGCCCCACGCTAACAGAGGCGTCAGCCTCTGAAGGATGAGGGCTGCAGATCGCTAATTCCCTCTAATCAAGTTCTCCACTGTAATAAACTGTGTGTGAATGTGGGAGACAGACAGAGAGTTCAACACAGATGGAAATTACTGGAGAAGAATGCAACTGTGTGGCAGTTCTATACACTGCAGTATATGCATAGTAAAATGTAATGGTTAGCTCTCCTCATGCAGAGTTTGTAGTCGATCGAGCAGTTTTCAGTTTCCTTCTCAGTCCACAGGGAGGTCGATAATGTGAATCAAAGCTGAGCATATATACAAAACAGTTTGGACTACTTTTCATGCAGTGTCTTATCCAGCCACGCTCCAAAAATCTTTAGAGGTCGCTTTTAGAAATCTGTGCATAAATAAATAAATAATAAATAATAAAGATGTCATGCTATCTAGATTTGCAGTAGATGTTCTTTGAGGTATCACATTTATTAAAAAGAGAAAAATATGTACTTTATGGATTTCACTGTCAGAAGATGCACAAAATGTTAAAATGTAACAGCTTAACTTACAGACATATATATATATATATATATATATATGTATGTATGTATGTATAAAACTGACCTTTGGATATTTGACTTAACAGAGACAGAATGTCTGCTCACATACAAAGTATCAGGATTATACAGTTTTTCTATTATTTGAATGGATGCCTCATGTCCTTGTGCCTTTTATTATTGACTTCTGTCGAGGTTCGTTTTTATTTGATGGCTTATGTGAACTTCTGTTCCTTATTAGTGCCTCCCACCACGCAGCAGGTTTTAAGCATTTAACGGTTTTTCCTAGCAGATGGAACTGACCGAAGAGCTTCACACAATACAAAGTCAGTGGAGAGCCAGAGTCAGTCACACAGGCCTACAGACGGTCAACGACCCCATGGCAGCTTCCCATTGCTAGGGAAAAATGTGTATTCCCCTAACGGCTGGTAAATAATTGCTGGGTGAGATTGGTCGCAAAGAGGATGCTGCACCAAAAACGTCCTTGTGACTGCTTCGCTCACCAGTGGATTGCTGTGGTCGCCTGTAGTTTGTATCAAAGATGCCAACTGGTCTGCAGACACCAAGTACTGGATGAGCAGCGGCGAAAATGTGTGACAGAAACCGGAAACCAAGATGTAGAGGAACGGCTTCCATTTCCGGTTGGCGTCACACTCTTCAGTTTCACTGGCGCGTCATGAGTAGTTGGCATGTGTTTGCAGCCAAGTCTGCATCTTCCATGAAAAATACAGGTGGCCGCAGAAATCTGCTAGTTACCAAATCAGTCGCAAAGAGGTTTTCAGTGCAACACTGAACTATTTCACCTGTTGACTGCCAGCAACCACACACAACTAGTTGCCAACAGTTTGGGGAATATGTTTTTTTTTGTTTGTTTGTTTGTTTTCTAGTTACTGGTGGCTAGCAGGGAATCACGGATGAGTCTCCAGGTCCATGAGACTGTAGCTGTAACTGTAACTGTTGATTTCTCCACCAACCACTCGCAGCCACTTGAGGAATACTAATTTTTCCTAAGTTGCCTGTGGTTGTCAGGTGGTTGCCAACTGGTTGTAAACCAGCCTCTAGGCCTGTGTGATTGACAGAGTTTAACTGACAGAGTTTTGACCAAAGAAATAAAAAAAAAGACCTTTACTACTTAAAAAAAAAAGGTCTTTGTATTTGCAGTTTGTGGGTTTTTTTTATGCCCACTGCAATCAGCTGCTGGTCAATACGCTCCACTCTTAAGTCCGTTCTTAGTGGACTCTAAACTAATGGGGAAAATAAATCTCCACTAATTACTTTCAGTATGTCTTACCTAATAATGTTTTGAAGTCAGTTCTCTGCTGTGATTTGAATAGGCAGGGTGGCTGCATTCGTCATTTATGCAGCAGTAAGAATTTCCATTTTTGGTAGGCATACTTGGTGACCGGTGTTAGATCTGCTCTCACTCTTTGGTTACAGCCCCACTCAACTCTTTCCTGCTATAGTATCTAGATCCCTTCTGTTGACCGCCATGACGCATTATTGACTCATTTCTTGCTACTTTGTGCCTTCAGACTGGAGCGTGGAGTTTTCTTAAAAATGCAGATGACGAGAAGTCAAGCGAAGCAGACCCCCACGCGGCTGTCAGAGCGGCGGAAATGGGACTTTCCACGTTAAAAGCGCTCACTCACTTTATCCGACTCAGCCTCTGAAGCCGGTCCAGG
This sequence comes from Pterophyllum scalare, assembly GCA_024447675.2. Lineage (NCBI taxonomy): Eukaryota > Metazoa > Chordata > Actinopteri > Cichliformes > Cichlidae > Pterophyllum > Pterophyllum scalare. The sequence goes on from JAMQGT020012143.1 coordinate 133,812, forward strand.
AAATGAGGAGCAGGTCTCTGATTGTTCGCTTTGATTCAGAGCAACATTTGCTTTTCATCCTCGCTGCACTCTCATTCCCTTTTATTGTTTTTCTCCCGGATTCAGCCTTTTACTTTTCATTTTGTATTCTCTCTTTCACTCTGAATCTGTTTGTGAACACATCAAGGGATGTAAATGAAGAGAGCTGCTGTTGACTGCTGGGCAGATGGCCTGATAAGCAAAGTGATTTGTGAAGCTCAGATATGAGGCAGTTTGACACTGGAAAACTGAACGTTTTTTTTTTTTGCTTTATCTCTCTATCTAAAACTCATTTTTATTTGACGTCCTTCCCGCCACAGTTGTGTTTAAGGTCACATGCTGCAACACTTTGGGGCAAGACAAACCAACTCATGTGGGCCTTGAAATGTTCTAAATGTAAATGCCCATCCAGAGCTCCCCTCTACTGTACTTCTTGAATAAATAACCTTCTCGAGTGTGAGTGACTCTGAATGCCTCTGCTGTAATGTATGCAAGTTATTTTAAAGAAAATGGACCCGTCAGCACACATGCATCGGTGAATGCTGAATAAAAAAAAACAACTTAATGCTCCTTAGGATGTCCTTTACTGTTATTATGGGTAGTTTGGTGCCGCAGACCAGTTAGAGTGCTGGACACCCTCAGTCCCCTCAGCGTGGGGTTAGGGCTTCAATGCAAATGTTTTACTGATGCAGGTATTAGTTTTCTTACTGCCTACTACACCCATTAGTCTGTGCCCAGTTTGACGAGCCTTTGAGCAGACTGATATTTCATTGCAATACTGACTGCTGCACACTCAGAGGCACCGTGTGTCTCTGTCTACATATATGAATGATTTCAGTTTTCATCTTTAATTCGGGACAGGTGGCGCACGGTAAAATGCGCAAAAGAAACGGTGCGAGGAAAAAAAATTGAAATCAACGAAAAACTTAATATTATTAAAAAAACTGAAATATCTTTTGTATCTGAGTGTCTTTGTGCTGTATTCAAAGGTGACCCAGTGGTACAGCGAGGGTTGCTGGATCTATTGTAATGTGGCAGCAGAGTTCGTTTAATCCCCGTCCCAGTGCAGCATAATCCAAATGGAGTGCTGAATAGTCCTGAAGCTAATAGCCTCCCAGGAGCTTCTCCGTTGGCTCTGCCCGCAGATTAATACAAGGTCTATTCCAAAATGTTTCCAGTCCGTGATTCTGCATCTGTGTGTGCAAGTATGAGTGAAATTTTCTTTTGGCCGGCTCAGCTATATCTCTCACTGTTTTCTTATATGTTCGACCCTGGATTAACCAGACAACTAGACCAAGAACAGCTCTGACTGTGCACACAGCAGACATTAGTAAAACAAAACCAAGTGGAGACTTTGTAGAATTCTTTCTGTCTGCTGTCAGTGTGACAGTCAGGGCCGTTAACTGTTGTGACATTATTTAAAATAAGCATCCAATTAACAATGCGTGCTTTATGTATTGTACACTGGTTATGACAACCTATGTCATAACATCACGGCAACGCTTATATCACAGGGTACACTACCAAGTACCACAGTACATGGCTCAGAGTAATCTGAAATGGAAGTTCTTTTGATTAATTAGTTACATAGTATTTATTTTTGGTGTGGACTATGTAATGTGTTTCTGTTTGTTTGTTTGAGTATACATCGTTTAGGGTTCAGAGTAGAGGGGCTTTGGGCCAAAAAAAGCCCTGATCCACCTCGCCGGACATTCAGAGGAGACCTCGGGGACCTTGGTTTGTCACAGTGAAGCGGTTTCCGTCTCTTAAACCTCCTAAAGTGCTGTCATCATAATATCAAGCATGTTTCCAATTAGGAATTTAAAATCTAGATGACAAGAATTGTAATTATAAAGTATTTTCACTATGGCCAAGGAGAGAAAGTCTGTAAGGAGACGGAAATTAATGAGAGGACTTTGAAATGTCGACTGCTAAACAACTAGCTGCTGCGCCAGTGTGTTGTTGATGGAGGAACGAGATGAGTTCAGTGACTGAATTCCTCCATCTAGCAGCGCTGCAATTACTTCGGGGGCAGGTCACAGTGACTGTGTTACTGCTGCCTGCTGACGATGACGGCCTCATGGAAAAGTTTTAGTTCAAAGCTGAAGTTTGTCATTACTGCTGAAGCAGCTGAGAACGGAGCTGGTTCTCTGTGATTTTATAGACATTATTGTCAAAAGCTGCATTTCAGCATAAGTAAATGGACTGGTACTTACATACTGCAGTACTTTTCTGCTCTCACTGAGCACTCACTGCACAGCACATTCACACAGCATTTTATTTTATGTCTTTAAGCACTATCACAGACACACTCCAATGAATGCATCAGGGACAATTGTTGGGTTCAGTATCTTGCCCAGGGTACACTTCCTGCGCTTCCTTGAATTTGTGGAGGTGAAGCGGTCAGCACGGTCACTTCGCAGCAGCAAAGTTCCAGGTTCAAAGTTGTCGGCCGGCTGGAACCTTCCTGTGTGGAGTTTGAATGTTCTGTTTGTGGGGAACAAGATTTCTCCAGTAGTCCAAAGACATGCATGTTAGTTTAGAGTCGCACATAAATCTGACTGCAGGTGTGGCTGTAAGTGTGTGTAGCTGTCTCTCCCTGCGTTAGCCCTGTGATGGACTGGCAACCTGCACAGGGTGTACCTGTCCTTTTATCCTAAATCAGCTGAATCCAGCCACCCCGTGAGTGTAGGTTGGATAAGGAGTTAAGAGGATGGATGGATGGATGCATGGAACATAAGTCCTGGAGCAGCTAACAGGGTCAACAAGCAAACACTGCAGCCCTTGAAGCTAACATTAGATTGTATGCTACTGTTAAAATCTCACCTCCAGCTGTCACTGATGAATAGGCAATCTCTGCTGACTGCAGCCTTTCAGTCACTCTGTATTCCACACGTGTTTAGCCTCCTGCTGTGGTTTCTCCTCAGAGTATTGCTAACCTTACAAAAAGATTTAAGTTGTTTGAGACACAACAGAAGAAAATATGTGAAGTTCCTCTGCGTGTGCCCGATGCAACCTGATTGCAGAACTGGTTGGGATGAGTCTGAGCTCATCATTTATTTCACACCCTCACTGACTGTAACGTTGTAACGTTAAGAAGTGAGCTCCAACATGCCTCGTCTTTGAAGGAAACTTTGCTATATGGTGCAGAAACTGTGTTGGTTCGATAGAGTGCATAATGTTTAGTGTTGCTGATGCCGTTGTTTTAAAAGTGCATTACCGAGGCAGCACAGAGCGCCTATAACCCCATGTGAAAATATAGCCTGCATTCCCGCACCAACCTGCACAACACAAAAATCAAACAACCATCAAATTCACACTAGCTGCACGTCCTCCCACCTGGAAGTAAGAGTATGGATTTTCCAGCCACAAGAGACTGAATCCATCCATGAATTAAACATTTTGTTCTGCAGTTCTCTCAGTTTCAACAACACTTTGCTCCCACAGCACAGTCATCCCGACTCCCACCTCTGCATCCAACTGGGCGCTCAGAGAACACTCGTTTCACTCTGTTTAAGTGACATAGCTGGCCTCCGTCTAACTTGGACTAGTTAGTTTCCTAGCTGGGAGACTGAGATAAAATGTGTCACTTACTTTATGTAGTTGTGTTTAGTATACCCTGTGGGTAACTCACAGGTGGATGAGGACTGTTGGTAATCTCTGCGGGAAGTTTTAAAATAAAACACAATAGAAAATAATCTTCGGTGAGTGGCACTGTGTTTGATTTGGAGTGCCTTGCTCAAGGACACTTTCAGTTCTCTCTCACACACCCTCACGATTTGTGTCCCTTTCCTTCCCAACTCTTCTTCTTCTCCTTTCTTTTTTTTCTTCTGTCACAGCAGCACTCCCGTAAATCCTGACTCACTCCTCGCCTTTCATCCGGTCGCCTAATCCGTCCTAACAGTTCTGCTTCCGCTCTTTTTCTTCACCTGGCCCTCCTTTTCTCACTCTCGCCTTTTTTCTTTGGCCCTTTCTTGCTTAGCCAACTGCTTTTTCAAACCACGTCCTCATTATCCTTCCTCCCTTGTGTACTCTCTCCAGTGATTCATGATTCCTTCTTTCCCTCATCTTCCTCTCACCTCTTCTTTGCTAATTCTTTTTCGATTAACACTCCCTCTCTTCTTTCAGGCTTTGATATGAAATTGGTTTCTAAGTGATTTATGAACGATGAGAGGCTAATAAAGAGTTTATGCTGTTACTCTTTATTACTTTACTATTAACTGCCTTCTTCTGCTCTGTGTGTAAATTATGAAGCTGTGTGTGCATGTGTGTGTGCGTGTGTGTGTGTATCTGAGCACCATTTGAATAACATCGTAAAATGAATTCAGGCTCGATGGACGTCATTAAATCTGTTGTCACGAGACTTCATTCCTTAATTTCTTTATGTCGCTTCACTCTCAGGCACAAAAAGTGTGTCAGAGATTTTTGAAGCTTTTTTTAAGAAGACATTACAAAACAAAACGGGGGACACACCAGCTCCCACACACACTCACCTGGAGCTGAAAACAGGAAAAACAAGCAGCCCACGCAAGTACAAATGACCCTTGTCTCCTGCCAGCATATTGAATTCTGCAGCTTCCAAACTGCTGTGAAAGTGGAATAGATTGAGCAGAATTTCTGCTCATACCATTTTTTTTAAGTGATTTTAAATGACTAAATCTGCACTCAAACAAAAGTCTTCATTGTCTATCCTTTTCCTTTCCTCTGTTAGACTAAGCAGAGGGTTTATGTTTCCTGTTGAGCCATTTATGCTGTAAGTTATGAGCATTTTGCCGCTAACGACAGCCGAATGGCCGACACGGCTGCCGTCAAACTCTAAATGTGTAAATCGAAACTCTGCGCTCGGCTCGGTTCAATCAATATCTCGTCCTCGGGACAGGAAGATACTATTTCTCAGCTTGATGTGTATTATTATGTGTATGTTTGTGCGTATATGTGGGGGTGAGCGGGGGGCGTCTCGTTATGCCCCATGCTAAGGGGCATGCCAAATGCTGCAGGGATGAATACAATGTAGACGTGTCGTTTATTCTGCTGTGGGAATCGATTACTGTTACAAGTTTTGCTTCTGCTATAGGCAGACAGAGAACAGTGAGAGGGTGGGAGGTGAACAGAGGGGAGTGCAGACAGTACGCTCATGTATAGTATATAAAGTATAGTATATTTCAAATGGAAAACTCTTCTGTTAAACACTATATTGCCAAAAGCATTCACTCGTCTATCTAAAATCATTGAATTCAGGTGTTCCAGTCACTTCCATGGCCACAGGTGTATAAACCCAAGCACCTCGGCGTGCAGACTGCTTCTACCAACATCAGTGAAAGAATGGGTCGCTCTCAGGCGCTCAGTGAACTCCAGCGTGGTACCGTGACAGGATGATGCCTGTGCAGCAAGCACAGCCGAGGAGCTGCAGCCAAGCCTTACATCACCGAGTGCAATGCAAAGCGTCAGATGCAGTGGTGTAAAGCACGCTGTCACCGGACTCGAGAGCAGTGGAGACGTGTTCTCTGGCGTGACGAATCATGCTTCTCCATCAGGCAACCTGATGGACCAGTCTGGATTTGGTGGTTGCCAGGAGAACGGTGCTTACCTGACCAAGACATTTTGGACAATTTCATGTTCCCAACTTCATGGGAACCGTTTGGGGGATGGCTGAGCGAGTTTGGTGTGGAAGAATGAGATCTCACTCCAGTTTATTTGCATGTGAAGGCAGACAAGCAAATAATGCAGTGTGGAGAATGTAATGCTAGGTGTGGAGTTATCATTGAGTAGTTTCTTTCTGTGTTCACTGTATTTCTTCGAAGCAGAGCTGCGATCTTCCCTCTGTGAGCCGTTAAGCTGAAGTTGATGTTTTTGTATGTTGTGCTCTTGAATGGTTGCGTAATGTAACTTTTTGGGACGCACTTTGTTATGGTTTGAGTAACAATATGTTCACCTCGAGTTTAAAATCTCCATTTTACTGGTTTGTCCAATAAATAAATAAAATAAAATAAATCAAATACTTCCACCTGAAACACATTGTGCAAACAGCGTCTCAAAAAAAGGACGATGCACCGTCCGCACACACGACGAGCGGATCACGTTGCGTGACCGTGAGAGCAGTCTGGATATTGTGCTGGTTTTGATGCAGCCAGTGAACATGCCAGACCGCAGCAGCAGAGGCACACCTGGAAGTCTGACTGAGCAATAAAAAGGCATTTCAACCAATAACTGAAACGAGTCGGTTGTGTGTCAAGCAGCTGTGTAGAGTAACCTGTTATTGGAACATCAATAATGAAACATCATTTTTGCTTCAGTGTTTTGGTAGCTCCACAACTCTCGTGTTTACACTTTATTGTCTTAGCAGACATTTAGAAAATCATTTCTGATTTGTAGATTATCCTCAGATATTCTGGTTGTGTTACCATCTACTCTGGGCACACCCACTAATGCACATAATTCAACAACAGTGCATCACAGAATCTAGCACAACAGATACAGCACGGCCTACCAAAGCCTAAAGTGCAGAACGTAGCGCAGCACGGGCTGGCACCGAAACACACGGTTTCATAGATAAATAAACCGTAAACACACCCGTCTTCTGATGTTTTTCCGCCTCACAGCTTTTCCTCCGTCTTTGGTTTCCAGGAGGAATTAGGTCACCGGTGAACCTCGAGGACCTGCGGCTGTATCCAAAAATCAATTCACCAAAAACGGGACCAAACTGCTTGCGAACAGTTCACCAAATAAATGATTTTACCGAGGGTTGGTGTGGAAAACTCAGTGTTAAAATGACGGAGGTTCTGCTATTGTGATGTGTGACTCTGTCGAATGGTATTTCATTGAATTCGGAGCCAGTGAGTAGCAGGAGCGCTCCACGACAAAGGTTGAGATGCACTTATGTCAAAGATTGCCTGCATTTTGTGCAGACCGCAGCCAGTCGGCTCAGGCTGGTGCTTCTGCTTCGTCGCCTGATCATTGAATTTTTTTCCTGCACAGCAGGAAAACAGATTTATTCACAGTAAATCATCTTCACACGGAGCACTTTGTGTTCCTTTAGTGATTCCTAAGAACTGCTGTGGTTGTTTGTGTTTTCAGGGCCATGCAAATATGCAGCAGCCTTAATCTGTAAGTGAAAAATTCTTCACAAATTTCATATCATCATATACAGTGAGCCTCGTGTGAGTCTGTATCTCTGCATCTGTGTAGTTCTTTTTAACCCCCCCCCCCTTGGGTCAAAAATGATTGAGGCTGCGGTGTGAATTATTAATAAGAACTGGGAAGGCTCATCTGTAGCTTCACAGCATGAGTCATTACGTTTCATTCGCAAGTGAAGCTAATCGTCATTTGCATTGTAAATTTGGGTAAAATACTTTCTGTTTTGAGACAGTAAGAGCACAACTGTGATGACTGCATCCCGACCTTTTCGCTGTTATCTCTGAAATGCGCCCTTCATTCACAAGAAAATCACCCTGTGCTACATTTTGACAAACAGTTTGCAGTCTGGATGATCCAAAAGGAGCAGACTAGTCGGGACGGTCAGTTTTTTTTATAGATTGCACTGACCACAGCAGGCACTCCACCCACTGGGGATGCCAGACCAAATGTCTATACGGTATCTCTGCATTTCTGTCTGGCCACAGAGCAGCAGCTCCACCCTGACACGAGGCCAAGTCGGAATATACGGTGCACATCTTGAGGTTGTGTTTTTGAGTCCCAGGAGATGCAACAGTTTCATTACAAGACAGACTAAAGCAGGACTGCAGTATCATTAATAACAATCCCAGATTAACATAAGGACAGAAGGAAGTTTTGTCTGCTGGAATCAGAAACAATGACACAAACTTCCTGTGAAAGTGACTTCAACACGCTTCTTTAGTCCGAACAGAAAGGTAGTGTGTCTCATTTAATTAGGCCTTGTAGGTGTTTCCTTCCTTTTGCCCAGGGTCCTTTATGAGAAAAGCCAGTTTTACTTACATCTGTGAAAGCCTTGGGAATATTAAGGAGCAGCTACCTAGCAGACCGAGTCTGATGCATGTAGGCTGTTTCATTAAACAGCAGCAAACTTTTCTGCTGCTCACTTTATGCAAATATGTCTCAGTCTCCCTGTCTCCTGAGACCAGTAGGTGTACACAGATTTTCTTGTACATCATTAACTCTGACTGACACAACAGCCTCATGATGAAAGAAGTGAGGATGGATGTTTCATTGATAGATCACAGGCAGACTGTCGCTTACTAAAATAACAACAGTATGTAAGTCCGTAATATTTGCCTACCTTTCTCAAACCGGAAGTATTAACCTTTAATGGTATTAGATATTGAACTTGTGTTTGGGACTGAAGTTTTGAAATTCAAAGTATCTTATAAAAGCACGAAGACCACCGTCGCCAGACAAACACCGGCTCCAGACCACGAATCGAGTTCTTGATCTTGAAAGTGTTTGTTTGGCCGAAGAGTCCCAACTCAAAGTCAAGAGCTGCTCGTTGATCTTGATCTGTTTACAAGTTTTAAGTTGACGCAGACGAGGAGTTCTCAAAGTTTCCTTATGTTTTTAAGAAGCTGGAACGATGGAGACTGGAACATGCTGAAAAAAATGAGCAATTTTGGCCCACTCGTTACGTTGTTTCGCTTCACTGAGGTTCGTCTTGTTTCTCTTTAGTTATGAACAGCTTATTTCAATCAGGATGAGGTTTGGACTTTGGGTAACTGCAGCCTTAATTCTTTTTATTTCGCTATCCGTCCCATGGTCGATTTGCTGATGTCCTCGCTTTGCCCCGATGCGTGACCCGGTTTCGGCCAAGCTTTAGATGTCGGAGAGACATGTGACTCCAGTGTTTTGGTATACAGTTCATGGTTCATGGTGTCAAAACCTGCAAAGCAAGCTCAAATGATCACTCCTCCACCAGTGTGCTTGACAGTTGGTACTGTGTGAGGTGTTTGTGCTGATATGCTGTTTGGTGTTTGTGCATTTAGACCCCACGTTGATCTCATCTGTCCAGAGGACATTTTTCCAGAAGTCTTTTGGTTTGTTCAGGTGCAACTTTGCGAACCTGCCATGCTCTTTTTAGAGAGAAGAGGCTTCCTCCTGGCAACCTGTAACCCCGAGCAATGCACGGTCAACCTTGGTGTGGATTTGCTGTGACGTCCACTCCAGGGGAAACTGGTGAATGATCTTTCTCACTGTAGAATGATGTGCTTGTCGCATTGTGGGCATTCGTGGGCTTACCGCAACAGCGTGAATGAAATTAACCATAATCACATGTTGGCTGTGAAGTACAATTTCTCAGCTCTCAGAAAGCGTTCAGGTTTTTCTGATAGGTCGCGTACTACAGCTGTATTTACGGCAATGCGGTAATGCAGAGTGCACTGGTCATGGAGGCAGCAGCCCAAGCAGAGAACCCCAGACCTCCCCTCTCCCCAGCCGCCTCAGCAGCTCATCCAAGGGGACCCAAGGCGTTCCCAGTCGTGCTTCTTTTTGTGAGGTTTCTGCGGGTTTATACAGTGTAGGTATGCAAACGACATTTTCAGTCGAGCTATTGTCGTAACCTTGGTGTTGGCGGTGTTGGAGGTGTCAGCGGCGTCTCTTACACAAAAAGATTTTACTTTGGCCATAACGCGAGACTTTGACCTAAAGATCAAGGTCAGAGGTCAGATTTTCTGACAATCCTGTCAATGCAATAACTCCAGAACAATCTCACCTCATAGATGCATACTGTTCAAGCTAGACCCATCAACCTTCACACATTTCTTAACGGACTTTACTATAGCAGCACTTTGACACACCCCACCCCACCACTTCCCTGTTACCAATCCAAACCAGCCAAGGGTTAGCACCTGCTCAGCAGTCATAAATGGCTTTTTAATTATATTAATTGCAGCTTTTTTTTAGCCTGTTTTAGTTGGGCATAACTACAACAATATGGTGATTAGAGTATTACCTGTAATTTGCCTTAATTATGATTATATGAACATTTCCTTCATCTGACATGCTTAATACTTTTATTTGATACCTGTATTGTACTGACAGCGCTGCACTTCGCATTTTACAGTCACAATGTTTAAAACACATGTAACAACACAAGATGATGTTCTTACTGCCAACAGTGATGGCACTACTCCAACAGTAAGACTATCGGCTACTTACAGTATCCTTGTATGGGTTAATACACAGGTTAAAAAAGGGACATTGTATGGGGAAGTCGTTAGCAATGCTAATTAGGCGAATCAGGAGGAAATGAAAGTCGGTGCTGCCGCTGTGAAGCTGAATCTGTGATCTTTAGCCCACAGTGAGCCGAGGAGATAGGAGATAATTTAAATGTTCAGAGCCCCGAGGCTTCAGAAGCTGGCTTCATGTCATGTTAGGGGAGGCAAGAGTGGAAATGTGATCTCTTTGAATGTGTGTGTGTGTGTCTGTGTGTGTGTGTGTGTGTCAGAGGGATACTGTACTCACCCTTTCTGAGTCATAGACAGCCAATTATAAAAACCCAACGGCCACCTCTCCCTCGCTCTCTCTAGCTGCCTCACTCATTTCCTACCTCTCTCGGTTTTCCTGTCTCGGTCTCCATCTCTCTCTTATCTTTCTCACTTACTCTGTTTTTATCTGCCCCCCCCCCAACCCCAATGCCCACCCCTCTCTCACAATATAAAAACCCTGCACCTCATTAATAAATCCCAGTTGAGGTAAAAATAGTAGAGGAAGAAATGGGAACGAAGAAGAGGGGAAAGAAAAAAAAGGTAAAGAAGTAGAAGGTAAAGAAATAGAGGTTGATGAAAGCGGAGGAGAGAGGTGAAGAGGTGAGAAAAGATGAAAGGATGGAAAGGAGTGAAGGAGGCAGCCGTGGCAAGGAGAAGAGACATTAAGGGGAAATAGAAGAGGGGGCAGATTAAATTAGATTAGCTTTGACACTATTCATGTCTAAATGGAAATTAAATTTTCATGACAGGAGGTACATTATAACAATATTTCACCCCGGTTCAGCAACATTTGCTGTGTCCTCTTGTTCCTTTCTGCTCCTGTTAATTGCATCAGTTTTAGTCTCTTTGCTGCGTGCTGAAACAAACAGCCTGGTGTCTTGTTTTACCCTGAGCAAACGACTCAGCACGTTAGTGTGAATATTAGGAAGAATATCTCTTCTGCACTGCACATTTTCTATATGTGAGGGGAATGCACCAGGCTTTGATTTAGCAGCTGTTTAGGTGCAGGCTTGTCCGCAGGGTCAAAGTGTGACTCTCACGTTGCGGCTGCAGTGTTAAAATTAAAGATAAAATATCATTTCAGCAGCTATGTTCAAGAAACAGGTTCTTTAGAATGTTTCGTATCATGTGATATATTTATTTTTCATGTGCATATTTCCGCCATCTTCCCTGTTCACCAAATCAGAAATCACACTGCAAGTAAATAGTCCCACTTAATAGTGTTACGTCTGTATGCCTCTCACTTCATCAGATTAATTCAGTCACTGTTGGCTGCCGTATCTGTGTAGTTGTCAACCACCCATCTGATTTATATCAGTGTGTGTGTGTTTGTGTAGCAAAAAAACCTCCTGTACATGATTTGCAAGCATGTAACATGGATACGAGGAGGCCCGAGGATGCCAGCCTCAAGTGGCCGTTAGAGGAACCGCAGCCCCGTAGGTCACGTACATCGGTGCGGAAAACAATGGGCGTGATTTTCAGGTTCCGCCTGTGTGTCCTTCCTTGAAAAGAGGTGCCGCACAAGACTTTAAACATCACTTTGTGGCGGATGATTGTTTTGAAAAGTGAAAAAGAAAAAAAGTACCCAGAGAGCGCCTGTGCAAATGCAGACTGCACACAGAGAAAAGGCCCAGCCGGCCCTCAAACACGTGGATACACTCATGACTCATGCAAATTCAAAATGTACATTAAATGATCCATATTTTTGAAGAAAACTTCTAAAAATCTAATTGTTGAAAGGCGCACACGTGTGTGTGTGTGTGTGGGGGGGGGAGTATGTTGATGTTATTTAACTTGATGAAGAGGTGTGTGTCCAGGCTGTATTGCCTTGGACAGCTGTGCTGCTGGGAGCAATACAGTCGTCACGCACCATCTGCCGTGCACACATGCCCACACAAAACACATACATGCACGCACACACGCACCAGCATGGTGTGATTTAAACAAACAGGCACATCCACCACCTGGTGTGGCTCTCAGCTACCCACTGCTGTCTTTCTCGGTTTACCTCTCTCTCTTACTCTCTCTCACACACTCCTCTATGCAAGCAGTGTCAGTCGTTCTCTTGTTTTGTTCGCAGACACAGGCTGATTTTAGTGCGTTGAGCTTGTCAAGAAAAGAGTGTGTTTTAATTGGCCTGTATACTTCTATAACGGCTGCTCCTAAACACCAATATAGCTCCCTGGAGGAGCTGACAGGTGCTGCAGTGTTTATTGTGTCTGTGTGTGTGTCTGTGTGTGTGCATGTGTTGAGGGGGTGGTGTGACATAGTTGTACCTCAGCCTGTGTGTGTGTGTGTGTGTGTGTGTGTGTGTGTGATGTGTCATAAACAATAGAGAGCTTAAACTCAGATAGATGACACGGAGATGCACTAATAGGTCCACCGAGAGTGCAGCTTCCTTTTGTGAGTGTGTGTATGTGTGCATCTGTGTGTGTTTTATATCTAATGAGCATTCCCCTTAACAACAAAACATCCATTTCTACTGAATCTGCAGACTGACTGACTAATGAACTGATTCACCGAGCGCCTGACTGACCGATTTAATGGCTGCCTTACTCACAGAATAGTTGCTGCTGTTCTTTGCTAAAATAATGGCTAAAAAAATGAATTGCATTTAAATCACCTGGTCTCAGGACATTTACTTCATGCTTCACTGGACTTTTGGGTGCTCACTCTCCTGCCCCAGAAATTGCTTTCTGGCTCCATTTGCCAATAACCTTTGCATTTCGTGCATCTCAGGTCATGTAGTGAAGGACTGCAGCTGTTAATTGGTACAGGCTAAAATCTGTTTGTTAGCCAATTAAACAGCAACAGAGTGTTTACGTAATCGAACACAGAGGACATCTTAGAAAGGTAATTTTGTTCTGTGTGATTTTTTTAAAATTTTTTAATTTTTTCTGGAGATCTGGGGAGGTGCCACTGGATTGACAGACCGGAGTGGTGGTCCCCATCTTTAAGAAGGAGGACCGGAGGGTGTGCTCCAACTATCAGGGGATCACACTCCTCAGCCTCCCCGGGAAGGTCTATGCCAGGGTGCTGGAAAGGATCCAATCCTTAGTCCAACCTCAGATTCAAGAGGAACAATGTGGTTTTCATTGTGGTCATGGATATCCGAGTGTGTGTGGGAGTTTGCTCATCCAGTCTACGTGTGTTTTGTGGACTTGGAGAAGGCATTTGACCACGTCTCTTGGGGTATCCTGTGGAGTGTGCTGTGGGAGTATGGGGTGTCTGGCCCGTTGTTGTGGACCATTCAGTTTTTGTATAGCTGCAGTGAGAGCTTGGTCAGACTCGTTTCCTGTGGGTGTTGGACTTCGCCATGGCTGCCCTGTGTCACCAATTCTGTTCATAATTTTTATGGACAGAATTTCTAGGTGTAGCCAAGTGGTGGGAGACTTCATACAAGTGATCTATAAATATGAGATGTTCTCTTTGGGTTCTCCAACTTCCTACTAAAGCTAAAATGGAGACCTGGACTAGCAGCGTGTCCAGGCTGCACTCTTCCCCTCACCCTGCGATGGCCGACATAGGCTCCAACCACCTGGAGACCTTGAATTGGATAAGTAGTTCAGAAAATGGATGGATGGATGTCTAGTTCAGCACCACTGTAGAGCAACTACCCCACTTTAAGATTCCACTTCAGCTGACATTAGTCCCACATTTTAATGTCATCGCTCATCATATATGATGCTAAGCCCTCAGCTCAGTCAGAAAAGAAAAAAAAGTGCCCTCTTTATTATTCAGTTATAAAGCATCACTCCCGCCGGGCTGCTGACAGCGCTGTCAGCCAAACACTGTCATAGTGAACAGCAGTGGGGGGTTAGTACTAGTATATTGTTTAAAAGTGGTTTATTCTTATAAAAAAACAATACAAAGTGCAGTGTGAACATATTTTAACAAGGATACTTTGAGCTGCAGACTGGAGCAGCCAGGGATCACACTACCAACCTTCTGATTAGTAGGTGACCTGCTCTACCTCCTGTGCTATCAGGTTTCCCAGCCTATTGTTACCCTGCCCCTGGAGGGGGAACGGGGTATTGTTTTTGCACGTTTGTCTGTCTGTTTGTTAACAATATTGCAGCAAACAGTGAAATTCATACAGAATTTCCACAAAAGATAGTCATTGACCTCGAGATACCTGATTACATTTTTGACATAACTGAGGAACAGGTGAAATTTGAGAGAGTTGATATTGATAGTGAGAGATTTGAGTGTGTGTTTGGAGTGTATAAATACAGAGAAAATATAAATATATAGTGAAATATAAAGGTCAAATCAAAAGTAGTGAAAAATTGTCAGTTAAACCCTAAACTGCACATAGGGCAAAATTAAAAAAAAAAATCATATCTCGCTCTAAACCTGTTGGATTTGTTTGATATTTTGATACACAGTTGTGGATCGGATCAGATTCTGGATTTGCCGGCTACGTGAATTTAAAATGGGAAACTCAAGTTGAGATATTTTTGGCCACATCTCAGCTGAACAAAGACGTCATCCTCATTTGCTGCGGCAAGAAGCATATCGCTGTTGTCCATGGACGTGTAAAATATCATCGGACATGACCCGGATACGCAAATATATGACACAACTTATGACTCCATTCATCTGACTACACAATTCACCCGCTATCCCCCACCCGACAAACCGCGTATTCTCTCATCATAAGAGATCAAACTTTTACAAAAAATGGAAAGGACCATAAAATAAAAGTTGTTTTAGTTCGTCTCTGTGAACCTTTGGATGTTACGGGTATGGACGGTAGGACTTATGTGTGATCCAGTGTTTGGAGAGCGACATGTCTGTGGGACGCACAACTTTCAAAACAGCTGACAATGTCTGCCGGGGCGGGGTTTTCTGTGCTGGCACCACTTCCTGTTAATGATTAATATAGTTAATTTCAGCTGTCAGTAGTTTCAGCGTTGTGGCTGGTTGGTGCATGTAGTGGTGATTGTGTGCATGTCATGCTGCTTTCTGTTTGACTCACTATTTCAACCATTCAAGCTTTCTTTTATTCTTAATCATGAAACCTTTGCAAGTTTGTTTGATGGTGAATTTAAAGTAACTTTTTTTTGACTTGGTGAACAGTCCGGATGGTTTAATGATGAATTTAATGACTAACAGGCTGGTTATTCAGCTGAGTGGCTGCTCAAAACTTGGACAACACAAAATACTGAAGCTGTTTTTATCCAAATAATAAAAGCAGGGAGGCTAGAGGCTGCACACATTTATTATTTCACAGGATAAGGGCATTTATCACCAAGATTAACAACATGGTGAGACATTTGCATATTAGAAATTATATATTTTTTTGGTTCAATAAATCATTTGCTGCCCCAGGTTGGGAGCTGCTGCATAGTGCTGCATAAAAATGTACTTTTTAAGTTTTAACATTCTGCTTGTATAACGGCCGAGCAGCACAATAACAACTTTAATATTTACACCTCATAATGTTTCACTTTTGTTATCAGCCCGGAAATGTTTCTTCAGGATTTTGAGTTTTTCTGAGGTTCAGTGGAAGTGTGATGGATAAATATAGTTTTTGGGAGCATGACAGTCTTTTGTGTGTGTGTGTGTGTGTGTGTGTCTGTGTTGGTGTGTGGACCCTGGTGGCCTGTCAGTGGGTTTTCTGTGTGTTTGTGTTTGTTAATCATGTGCTTTTCCTGAAGTGCATATCAACAGTTCAGTGTGTGATTTAGTGTGTGTGTCTGTGTGTTTAGAGAAGTGATGAGGCATGTAGTATATTACAGCAAGTGCTGTCTTTTTGTGTTCCAACTGTTACACTCTGTGTGTGTGTGTGTGTGTGTGTGTGTGTGCGTGTGGTCCTCCAAATTTAGTGGGAGCTATCTGAGGTAAACAGCTGGTGATTGGAGGGGGTACGTCCTATTTTGGAGAGCTTCCCAGACTCTCACTTACTGTCTCTCAAGCATACACACACACACACACACACACACACACACACACACTCGTGCACACACACATGCACATTAACACTCTCTCACACTCTGTCACTCACTTTCCCTCCCCATCAGATTCGATTAGGCGATCTTTGGATGACGCTGAGGTGGAGTCACGTGAGCATGAGATTGATGAGAGAGAGTTTGTGTGTGTGTGCGTGTGTGTGTTTAGCACATTGTGGGGACATGACGCTGTTTACGCAGTCACATTGTGTGGAGCTGCCTCTGTTTTGGAGACAAAAAGCATCTCAAGCTTCATATGAAGACATGGTTTAAGTTTAGGTCTTCAAGAAATGAGTCAGTGTAACTTTATCTGTGCGTGTGTGCAATTTCTTCAGAGTCGTGACCGAGCCCAATTAGGGAATAAGCTGAGCGTGCTGACTAACTAACAAACTGAGTGTGTGTGTGTGTGTGTGTTTGGTCTAATAGCTTCTATAAAATGGCAGGAAGATGGCCATGTGCTCGTTGAAATTGTTGTGAACCTTGAAGGTGACAGGTTCAGCAGCTCCTCGCTTTGTTCCAGAGCTCTCGAGCACCAGAGTGAACTTTCCAACGATGGCTGTGAATATTGTGAATATTGTACTTGCATACACGTACACAGAATAGTTCTAAATGGAGAGCACTGAACTTTACTGAAATTGTGACGAGTAACCGTCACAGTAGCTTCACTGAAACCTTTAAATACCTTATGGTACAGTAGATTGAAAGTGAAGCAGCCGGAGCTTTTTCATGTTTTCTAAGGATGTTTCTGACTCACACAGATACACACCTGATGTTGTCTCCTTCCTCTCATTCTCCCTCTGTCTCTCTGTCTTCCTGATGATCTCCTCTTCCACCTCTCGGCAGTACCACAGTGTTGAACCAATAACGAGGCAGAGCTCAGGGCTTTTCTCGGGAAAAGCACACTTCTGGGATGTGTCGGTTTAGAAAAGGAATGAACGCATTGTTTTCCTCTGTTGAGAAAGAAATAATGCAGGCAAAGCAGAAACATTCACTGGACACTCACTTCTTTGGTTGTGAAACACCAGGCCCTCCACTGATGAGGCGAGCCTGGCCTCCTCATTTAAATCCAGCCAGCGTTTTTAGGCCATGAATCCACTGTGATTGTGAGCTCCTGCTGCAGCTCACCTCCAGCTTAGCCTGCATGTCATCTTGCTGAACGTAGTCCCGGTAACTTTAAAGTTAACTGCAGTTTTTAGAGTTTCACAAAAGTTGGGCCTCCCTAGTCATTTGTCATTCAGTTTGGAAGTAAGATATGTCATCAGCTGTCTTTCGGAGACCTCGTCGTGGTAGGGGAGCTTGTGTGTCTCTGTGACCCTTGAGAGCTAAATCGGTGGGGGCTTAAGCTCCTGGCAGGTCTGACCGAGCCGAGCAGGTCTCGGGGTAGAGGCCAGACAAAACTCAGCACCTGGTCCTCCAGGTTAGAGGTTAGAGGTTAGAGGCTGGATGTGGGGCTACCAACCCTAATCTGTAAAAACAATACCTTGTTACAGAAACACAAGCCTCAAGTTAAAAACAACAAAAAAGGACCTACTCATGTTTTAATGTTTGGTTTCAAAATCTCTTTTTGTTGCATTAGGCCTAATTTTTTAATAGCATATTATGGACTATTTAAGGGAGGGCCACCAAAACCACCTCTAAGATTAAAATTTATCCTTAATGTTGCCTCTATAATCACTTGTATATATATGGCTTATTAGCTTTTATTTATCTAAAATATTTTTTAACATTAGACTTTATGATTTGGAGCTGCTGTTACTCAGGATGTAGAGCGGGATGTTCAATCTCTGGTTCCTCCAGCCTGCACGTCCAAGTGCCCAGTTCTGTACATACAGTATACAATACTTGCTGTACAATTGTGTGTAAATGGGTGAATGTGGCTAGAAAGCATTAATTGTTAATTGATGCCCATTTTCTTTCTTTTTTTTTAAAGCCTGTCATGTGTGGCAGATCTTGCAGAATCGTGATCTGAATGCTCTGCTGTGGCAGACATATTTGCTCTTTCTAGATGAGCTCTATAGATTTGCTATAAGCTCCTCTTGTTAATGTTTGTCCTTTTATTTTATTTATTTATTTGTGTTATTTTTCTTTATTTTTCATTTTCTTTAACACACCTTACCTCAGTGCGGTAGAGCATAATGTCTACTAATCGGAAGGTTGCTGGATCGATCTGCTCGTCCTGTACTGAACCCCGAGTTGCCGCCAATGCATCCATTGTGTGTGTGTATGAATGTGTGTGTAATTGGGTGTATGTATGTATTGTCTCCCTTTGTAATTTTAGTTCGTGTCACTTTTCAATTCAATTCAATTCAATTTTATTTATATAGCGCCAAATCACAACGAACAGTCGCCTCAAGGTGCTTTGTATTGTGGGTAAAGACCCTACAATAACACAGAGAAAACCCAACAGTCAAAATGACCCCCTATGAGCAAGCACTTGGCGACGGTGGGAAGGAAAAACTCCCTTTTAACAGGAAGAAACCTCCAGCAGAACCAGGCTCAGGGAGGGGCAGCTCATCTCCTGTGACCGGTTGGGGCTGAGTGGAGAGAGACAGGACAAAAGACATGCTGTGGAAGAGAGACAGAGATTAATAATAATGATTAAATACAGAGTGAAATATAAACAAGTAAATAAAGGTGAATGAGAAGAAACAGTGAATTATGGGACCCCCCTCAGCAGCCTAGGCCTATAGCAGCATAACTAAGGGGTGGTTCAGGGTCACCTGATCCATCCCTAACTATAAGCTTGATCATAAAGAAAGTTTTAAGCCTAATCTTGAAAATAGAGAGGGTGTCTGTCTCCTGAATCCAAGCTGGGAGCTGGTTCCACAGAAGAGGGGCCTGAAAGCTGAAGGCTCTGCCTCCCATTCTACTTTTAAGTATCCTAGGAACCACAAGTAAGCCAGCAGTCTGAGAACGAAGTGCTCTATTGGGGTGATACGGTACTATGAGGTCTTTGAGATAAGATGGGGCCTGATTATTCAAGACCTTGTATGTTAGGAGAAGGATTTTAGAGCAGATAAGCTTGTGCTGAAATCACTTCTGCATTTTAATTTCTTTATTCATAACATGTGATGTAAACCAGTCAGATTTCCGGAGTCAGGGAAAGTCAAACTGTGTCTTGCTTGTAGTTCAGCTCTAAAATCCTCTCACCGTGTGGAGCATCTCTCCTGCCGCGCTGCTGACAGCCAAGAACTCAGTCACAGTGAAGAGCAGGAGTGAAGGTTGAACTAGCATCTAATTTAAAAGCAGTTTATCCAACTTCATTTACAGCCAGCAGCAGAGCTCAGAGTGTCAGACCGGCCAACAGACACATTCTGCACGGCTGCATGTTTCCATTACTTTGAAACTAATCGGAGTGAGGTGCTTTTCAGGCAAGGCTTGGTTTGTCAGGTTTACAGCCTGCCATGCTGTTGTTCTCACGTTGCCCATTTGCAGCGATTGGAGAAAAAGTCATCATAGATGTTTAGGGGACGACCGCGGCCTCCAGTTTCCAGAAGAGCAATAACTCCTGTGCAACTGGGGAAGTAAGGAATGTTTTCCAGAAAAATGCAGCAACATTTTGTTTTTAAAAAAATACTTGCAGCTAAGATAGAAAATAATTTATATAGCGTAATTAAATAACAATGAATTATAAGAAAGAACGATCTGGATGCCAGTTGTGGAAAACAGGCTAAAGTTATTAACTTAATTAAGATATTCTTCTTTCTGTCTGGACTTTCTGTATGGTCTGTGATGCATTATTTTACAACATGCCACCATTTTAAGAAAGAGCAATGACTGCTCCCCTGACAGATTTCCATTTGTCTCATAGCAACAGCAGGGGTGGCAGCAGCTCCTCTGCAGAGCTCTGCCGGCTAAGTGTTGAGGGCTTTGGAGGAAACAGGACATCAGCACTTTGAAGAGAAGGTCATCTGTCTGCTGGCTGCAGCTGAGGACCTGTGCGTGTGTTTGTGCGCGTGTGTGTGTGTGTGTGTGTGTGTGTGTGTGTGTGTGCGTGGCTGGGTGTATGAAGAAGCACAATGACCACGGCAGCACTGGACTCAAGATAGCACGTACAAATCAGCACAGACACATAAAGGTACTCAGGCAAACAAATACACACAAACTACAATTACCAACATGAACAGTGTGAACAGAGTTCAAAGTAATCTCTCCATTCATTCCACTCAATTGTTGTGAAATGCTGTGAAAAACCAGCAGGGATCAGCTGAAAGTGGTGTTCTTCTGTCACGAGCATTAGAGGCTGGACTTCACAAAGTGGCGACACCATGCTGTGTAACAAACACTGGTATCTTAACAACTAAGCTAAATACATTAACTATATTTTCTATTATATTTTTCAAACATGCCGCTGAGCAAAGAGCTTTAGCAAATGCATGACTCTGTTGTATTGTTTTGGTCAGAGTCGGTTGTGTTTTCAGCTTAAGCCTAACATGCCATGTAACCATGTTTGCAGCTGGCGGGCTAACATGCTCAAAGTACGGCTGAGCAGCGTTTCTACTGACCATAAGCACGTGAGAATGCTGGACAGTGCATATTTGGACACAGCGTATGAGGCAGAAAATGATAGAAAACAGGACATCCCTGCAGATGTGCATGCAGGAGATCAAGAGATTTGATTGGTCAGGGCTTTTTTGCTTTTGCCTTCACTCGCTGGTTCGGTTGAGGCACCAAAAGCTACTTGGTCAAGTTTAAGAAAAGATCATAGTTTTGGTTAAAGTTACAGTCCTGCACAACATTTTGAAAACTGACATTTCCCCTATGCATTTTCTTTTTTATCTCACTGAGGTATTCATAATAATACTTTGAATGAGATCTTATATAAGTTGTTTACATGTTACTCCTGTTTTAGACCATATAATAAAATTCTGTTATTATTGTAACATCGTGCAACACATGCTTTCTTTAGCCATTGTGGTTTTGATTCTGTCAGCTGCTGCTACTCCAAAGACACACAGGTAGGAAGAATAAGTGGACTGACCATTATTATTAGGTTTGGGTTGTGGTTGATCGCTAGTTTCATTTGGGTTAAAGCTCCAAATATCATTAAATCAATTAGGCTGCCCCATTTTTTAGAGCAAGACCATTAACCATAGATCACTGTCAACGATGCTCCATTTTAAGCCCTGTTGTTGGGTCAGCCCGTGACCCTCAACATGGCACACCACCTAACTGTGTTAGCTAACTGTGTCAGAGTGTGTGTGTGTGTGACCTCACACACGAAGATTAGTCTTTGTTTTTTGTTTTGTTTTACATGACCTTTAGGCATGCTTATTATGTAGATTTATCTCATCATCAAGAAAATTCTATTTTCTTGAGATAATGTATTTTAAAAAATTTTGTTTTAAGCGCATGTCTTTCTTTTATATATATATATATATATATATATATATATATATAATATAATGTGCATTGTGCAGCTGGGTGTTGAAATACATTTGCCATCAATAACTGTGTCCTCATAAATGTAGCAGTACAGGCCTTTGTGTGTACATAAAACAGATGAAAGGAGGAGATGGCCCGGGGAGAAACACAACTCTTTTTCAGCATCACTTCCTGCAACATTCAGCCTCAAGGCATCACAAGACGAGACCTGAATCACAGATGGGAGATCTAAGAAATATTAGAAAGCACCGTTCTGTGCTGCTCCGCGTATGCGGAGATGTGTGCGTGCTGGCACTGAAGGACACACCGCTCTACATTTCACATATATGTGTGTAATTACCGTTTCATTTTTCTGAAATCGTCTTTTAATGTGCTGTGTTTTGCTCGTTCATTTAACAAATGGGGCGCTTTAGATTTGATTTTTAAACTGTTGCTATCATCACGGAGATACAAGTGGACCATTTATTGTTTTGTTTTTGTTTTGTTTTTTTACAAACATTTTCTAGATCAGGTGTCATTTTTGTAAGGGCATAAACATCGCAGTGATGGAAACATCCCGGTGACGGGGTGATTACCAAGTGCAGTGACGAACAGGCGTGGATGTGGGAGATGTTTCTCTGAGTCGACACAGTTGGATCTGATTTAGTGAGGCGGCGTTAGGAGGAAGCAGCTGTGGACGAACTACAGAAAAGGAAACGAGGTGTTATGAGCAGATTTTCCTTCAGATTTGATGTGAGCTTTTTTAATATTGTGTGGTCTGACTGAGTTAGTGATACCTTTCTTTCCAGTTGAGCAATAGAGTTTTCTCTGACCACAAGAAATATGAATAAGAAAGGTGTGGAAAGAATAAAGGTGGGCAGGGAGAGGGGGCCACCTACCTGTTTTTTGCTGAATCCTTCTGAACCGCCTTCATGTAATTTGTTCAAATCTGGCACCTTTACCTGGACTCGAGGATGAACTGCTATAAACTTGGTCCTCACAGATCAAGGCCACTCTGACCTCATCAGTTAAATCTTTTGGCTATAACTCAGCAGTTCACACAATAACGTCCAATGGGGGGGGAAATGATGAAGAGATGGAACTTGAAATCTTCAATATGACATCAAAAGCCATCTGCTGTAAAATCTGTGCCAAATCAACTACCAGCCTTCCCACCGGTGCTGTTGAAGCTGGTGTATCGAGGCACTGATGCCAAAAAATGGCCGCGTTTGGTAATCCTGCATGCCGACTTTTTTTTTTTGAAAACTTTTAAAAAAAAATCACAACAGCGTTGAATTTTCCATCAGCTGTTGCGTAAGTACCCCTGAGCTCTGTGAGCAGCAGCTTCTGGAGCTTAGTTAGAGATATTAATGTCATCAGCTGCAGCCCTCAGGAGTAAGAGCGTGTAACCAAGTGAGATTGAATTACAGTTATTCTGATAAACAATACGGCTTGGAGGATGTTCCCTGAACGAATTAAAGCTAAATATTATTTCTAAATTACTACAATGTGACACTCACGAGCATTTGAAATGAAAGTTGGGCTTATTTCATGTTTATAATTGGTTTTCACAAGGTATCATCGCTCACTGGCATGTTTCAAGTAAACTGGGTCACATGTGGGTCCCGTGAGGTAAAATTAATTTAACTTCAAACATCCAGTCACTTTTTGATTTTTTTTTTTTTTTTCAGAAAAATAAATTTTTTCAGGTAGCTCAGACCCCCCCTGTGAGCACTTTCCTGCCTCACTCCTAGCCTGTCTCTTTTACTTTGCTGGAGTTTTTTTAAGCCGTAGCATGCTTTATTGGATATGGCATGCAGGGAAGGGAAATCAACAGCAGCCGGCGTTCTCTCCTGCAGTAACCTTGAGCAAGGCACTCAACCGGCATCATTAATGGCCCGGTTGTACTCCTGAGATTTAACGTGCACAACTGTGTGAATGTCAAACAGTGTAATGTTGATGAGAGCATCTAAGTTAAGTCGGTGTTTGGCAGCCAAATCGAGGCAAAAACGCTTATATGTGGCTTAAAGCAGGGCTTGGCTAGATGTTGATTTGGTGGCATTTTTCAGCTTCAGTAAACAAGGTCACGTTAAGCAGCCCGCTCCTAAAATATAGTTTGACGGGCCTGAAGGCTAAAACGAGTCAAAGACGTCATAAAGCGGACCCGGCGGTCGTAAAACTACCGCGCGAATTGTCGCTTTGGATTTTCATCTCTGAGCTTCTCCTTCAGTTTCAGTGGAATTTTCAGTTTGAAGCATTCTGGACAGCAAACGGGAAACTCTAGCAGCTATGTGAATATTTAAATACCAGCGAGGTATCCATGAGCAAATTACGGCTTACAGCTACGATACTGCGGCTTAGTCGAAGTGAAAATATGAGACAGTGTTCAGCATGCTTTGGGCACGTTCTCGATGTGATCAAGGTTATAATTTCTGAAGAGGAAGTGTTTCGTAAACAGTACACGTTTTTACGAGTGTAGAGCAGACCCGAACTCTCCGTGAGAATCTCTGCTCGATTCACTCAAATGTTAAACTGTCTCTGTCCTCCAGGCCAGGCTGAGGCCTGTTTGTACCCTTGATAGAAAAGTGCAGGTAATAGTCCAGCAGTGAGGACACATCTAAATGGACTATTGGGTATCTTATCGTGTGTTAGAGTGATTAAGAACAACCTTGAACAAAGCTCATACCTGATTCTCCTGATTCTCTCCCTACTGCATGTGTGAAACTGGCTGAATTCAGATCAGACTCACAACTAAGTCAGAAACTTCATCTGACCCTGGCTATTTATTTATTCTTTTCAACTTTAAAATCACGACACACCAGCAAGTCAAACACTTTGAGTGTTTTGATTGCAGCTTGAGTTCAGCGTGGAGCTTCTACTAATTCAACAACGTGCTGCATGAAGCAGTCGATTGGTTCCCCGATGACGTAGTAGAGCAAATATGGCAAATTGTGGGTCCAATAGGACACATGAGGCTGTTTGCAACCGTGCGCTTGGATCACTGACTGATTGGTTCTTTAGTGGCGGGAGCAGGACGACCAACATGTTGGCCAATCAGACTCCTTCCCTGGATTTGTATTCATTCTTTGAGTGCCATGCTTCTCTTAAAATGTCTCTAGTACAGCCTTATTGCTTACATATGTTAGCCAAAATTCAAAAGAAAAAAAAAAAGATTCCCAGAGCCTTTTCAACATGATGCCTTCATACTAAATTTATCTGCCTAGTTCTTGCCAGCCACCCAAGTATCTTTGAACTGAGCTGCTCTGTTTGGATTTCTAGAGGGGTTTGAATCGTTACTTTCAGTGCACCAAAAACTCTTCTGCAATTTGTGTTTAATACAAGACTCGCTTGTAGCTGTGTCGTCTTTAGCTGCTCCGTTAGCGGCATAGCTCAGGATTCGTGCACAGGGTTCTGTTCTGGACATTGTGGGGTGGACCGCTCGCATCATCAAACTAAATGTTTCGAAGATTAATTTACAAAACGTATTAATGAAGCACGGCGGCATTTATCAGAGCGGTCTGTGCTTCTGCTTTTGTTCGCCTATCCCCGCACTTTCCTGTGTGTGTGTGTGTGTGTGGCTCTGTGTGTGATTGAGAGTGTGAGAGAGGTTTGGATGGAAAACAACTAGGCCAGCAGAGGCCCCTGCTACTAGTCCTGCAGGCAACCTGGCATCACACAAACTACTAAGCTTGACAGTCTATTTGTGTGTGTGTGTGTGTGTGTAGCTGGTGGTGTCTATTAGTATCTTCATATACACTTGTGCATGTGTGAATGCAAGTGTGTGTGTGTGTGTTTGATTCTGTTCACATTATGCCCGTGTTTATCAGTGTTTTGTGTGTCTTTTTGTGTGTGTGTGTGTGTCTGTGTGTGAGAAAAGTGTTGCTAATTCTTGCCTGGCACTGAGATTCTTGCCCTCCGGGCTTTTGCCTAACATAATAAAACAACACAACATTCTCCGCAGAGTTTAATGAGTGTGACTGTCTGTATGCATGCATGTGTGTATTCTCTGTGCAAGTGTGTACTTGCACATAGATGTGCATTTACATGTGTTTGCATATTTGTGAATGTGTGTGTGTGTAATAGGTCAGGTGATTCTTCTGTGCTGCAGACCCTGTCGCACTCTGACGGATGGGGTTTTCACAGGATATAGCGTGTGTGCGTGTGTGTGTGTGTGTGTGTGTGCGTGTGTGTGTGTGTGTGTGTGTGTGTGTGTGTGTGTGTGTGTGTGTGTGTGTAATGTATAAGCATTTCTCTGTACCACCATCTGTGTTGGGATGCTGGTTTAGACTGAAATATTGCTTCATTCATCACCCAGCAGAACCCACACACACTGTCATTGCTGTGTGTGTGTGTGTGTGTGTGTGTGTATTTTTTGCATCAATATACTGGATGTGTGCTTCCTCATGCATTTTATGTGTGTACAGTGTGTGTGTATGATGGAGAATGACCACAGATCCATTGTACAGAATCCTTCATGTGGAAAACCTCTCCCTCTGCCTGCCTTCAAACATTCATCTACTACACTGTGTGTGCGCGCGCGTGTGTGTGTGTGTGTGTCTGTGTGTGTGACCTGGGGCTACGGCGTGAGTGATGGTTTCCTGCCTGTGTGAAGTAAACTGACTTGGGAGTTGCAGCTATGTCAGGACGGGCACAAGTGCGCGCACACACACACACACACACACACACACACACGCACACAGAGGATATATGGATACTAACAGACTCTGCTCCTCATCCTGTAATGTAAGCAGGAGTGTAGAGGAGGAAGAGTGCTGCGCTGCTATACTGTCTGACCATGACATCATCATCTGCTCGTTCAAATTTTGAATTTGTGAGTTTTATCCTCCTTATTTGTACAGGAAAATTAAAATGTGGTAAAATGCAAAAATACAAATCTATTTATCTTAGCATGACTCTAACTGAGCATGGCTTCTTATTATAGTTTGCAACATCTCAGTAATGTGCTATCCATACTCTGTGCTGAATGTGGGGCATCTGCCTTAATGCTGAACTATAATCACTCCCCTCATCCCCCTCCCTGAGCCTGGTTCTGCCACAGGTTTCCTGTTAAAAGGGAGTTTTTCCTTCCCACTGTTGCCAAGTGCTTGCTCGTAGGGGTCGTCTGTATTATTGTTGGGTTTTCCCTGTATTTTTGTTGGGTCTTTATCTTACAATTTAAAGTGCTTCGAGGTTGTTGTGATTTGGTCCTACATAAATAAAATGAATTGAATTTGATTACATTTTCATGAACACCTCGTTCTTATTTGCAAATATACCATTCTGGCCCATCTTTAATGGTCTTTGATTAAAGTTTCAGATGGACATGGGGGAAAACGCTCCCTTTGATCCGAGTATGGGATATTTCTTTTTCATACATCCGATCATATCATTCCCAATTATGAAGCATCAAATACAAAAATGCATCACCGGAGAGTGTTTACATGTACTCAGTTCATCAGACTCACACTCATGGAAGCAGCTGGCATGGTAATCTGTGGCGGTTAACATTTTTCAGATCGTCTTTTCAAGCTGCGATGAGAAATTGTGACTGACGGACGGATGATTCGCTCCCCAGTCTGTGCAGTAAAGAGCTGCTTTGACTTGTTTTCATTTCCACGCCAAGAAAATGTGTTAAAACAAGGTACAAGAAACTTTAAAGCTGACTAATTCTGAAAGTCGGTTCAATGACAAAGTCTCGAGCTTTTACCTTCCTTGAATCCAGCAGGTAACGCAGGGACGGTAGCTCGTTTCAGCTGCTTTCTCACTCACAAGTCACAGTGTTTGATTTACAGATTTTTACAGTTTAATGTGTAAACCGCTGCACTCTGGAGCCACTATTACAGTCTAGTGCAGCAATAGATACAGATGAAGATTAGAATCTGGGTGGAAAATGGGAAACCTTCAGTATACGTGAGGCAGGATACAAAAACTCAGCTAAAGTCTAAAAGTTTCCGTTTTTACTCGTGTCTTTTGAATTATTGTGTCTTAGTGATGATGGAAATAGTTGTTTGAAGCATGTTCATAAATGATTTAGCGTCCATTTAAAAGCTTCGCTGGGTTTACAAGAAACTGCTGATCGACTGAAAGAGCCACGAGCGTCATCAAGGGGGCAAATTTCACTGGCAGACAAGGTTTTACCCTCATGACTGAGAGAATATTACTTTGTTTATTTGCAGTTCATACATCAGAAAATGTTCAGTAAGCTATGTTTTTTTGATATCGTTTTGAGAGATGTTTGCAGTCAGATTAAGAAAGCAAACACTGGAAAGTTTCTGGTTTAAAAAAAAAATAAAGGAAGTAGAACCTTTTTCTCTCTGCTGCACTTAGCATGGATGCTTTATCCAATTAAACACTGTTTTTAAACTGCTGTACCCAAACAGTATTTAATACAGGACGTCAGAAGCTAAAAAAGGGAGCAACAAAAGAAATAAATTTAGAGAGTCAAATGTAGTATGGATACATTTTAGGGAGACATCTTTGCACATTTATTGGCTCTTAAATTAGACGACCGGGTGAGTCAAACAGGTAAAAGTCGCGCCTTCATTGCTTTGCTTTCTCGGCTCGACTCAGTCCTGCTTCGTGCTCGCCCCGGCGCTGACATCGAGAACCTGCGAGGCAGCTTGTTGACAGACGTGACTTTGAATGTGCGAGCAGACGTGTTCGTGTGTACGTGCTGTAAACAATACGCAGCTTGTGTGTATTTAGCAGGGTTTGCTTTGCATGTTCCGTCCAGCTCCATCTGCAGGAGACACGTTCTATAATGTCTGAGTCTGAGCGGCTGTCTTCTCCGGCTTCTCCTCGGCACAAAAGAGTGCGCAGGCAACAAAAGTGGCAGGCTGCTGCTGCACGTCAAGCTCCATCTGGCATGTTGAAGTCACCTGAAGAAACTGTCACCTTTCACACTTGTTTTTGTGAAAAGGGAGACAGCTGAGAATCCTCGTGACCCGAGTCTGAGCTAGACGGTTATATTGGCATAGAAACGGTGAGAGCAGGAAAGGCTAGCCGCTAAAATACAGCATGACAAACATTTTATTCCCTGAGGAAATGTGCAAATTATCACTAAAAAAGCTCCCGGAGTAACGATTCTGAAGACAATAGATGTTTGAGTACGACACAGATAAAGATGTCTGACCTTTTGTTGCTTCTTAATCTTCCCACATTTAGTAAACAGTGTATGTGTTATTTGGTAGATCAGAGATGAGTTTTTTTTTTCCACTGAGATGACAAACACAAACCAAACATCCAGCAATTATCTCCTGTCCTGCGGAGATATATGGTATAAAAGCTTTGACTGCAGAATGACGTGATAGAAAGTGCTTGTTGTCCCTTTTGTTTACTTGTCTGATGTATTTTATGTCCCTTTTTCCCTTCTGTCACTTCCTCTGCCGCGCCAGCTCTTTCGAAAACTTCTTTTAGTTTACTTCCCTCTTCTTTTCTTCCTCTTCGTGCTCCCTTTCTTCCCATTACCTTTACTTTGCTGTCATCTGCAATCTTACTCTGCCCACGCCCACTTTCCTCCCCCCACTCTCTTTCTGTCCAACTCAGGATCTGTCGTGCGCTCTGAAGTTGATTCAGCTGATGGGGAGACCGAAATAGTCAAGGGTGTGAAACACAGAGAGAATAGCAGCAGACTCATCTCTCCCTCCCTCTGTCGTTCCCTGCCGGCAGATCTTTCATCTGCTTTATTGTTCAAAGCCTTGTCTGAGTTTAGATCCTGATGTCTCTCTGCTCCGACATGACGGGACAAAAGGAAATGGACGGACAGACAGACACTTATACAGAGAGAGGGGAGGTGCAGAGACAGGAAGACGGAGAAGGGCGAGGAGAAGAAGGGTGGGAATGAGGGGACTATCAGAACAGTATTAGTATGGCACCCAGCCACTTCCTGTCACCGTCTTCCTCTGTGTCTGTGTTTTTCACTGATCTCATTACGTTACAGAAAACAAAAGCAATAACCAGTCACACTTTATTGATGTCATAAAAACAGGATCATGCACTATGAGCATTTCTAATTAAATCTGTTCCCGCTAAGCACAGAAACACCCCACCTTCTTGTCGGCGTGCTCATCGGAATACTCGAGGCAGAAATCTCCGTGCGGGCGTAGAATTGTCCTAAAATTCTAACGCTTTTGAGGATTTCAGGCGGGAATACTCGCACAAACTGGACTAGAAATGGACCTGAAGTACTTAGTGCAATGTCACTTTTCTCTCTGATGTTAAAATAGTAAAAAAAAATTAAATAAATACAAGTAAGATGTGGAGAACAGCACCCCATTCGAAGGAAGAGGGAAAACCGTGCTTAAAACCAGGAATGGTTACAGTCTCTCAAAATAATCCTTTTAGCTATAACCATGAAAAAAATCACCTGCTGAGTGTAATGTGGCACATTTAGGGAGCTTTCAAAAGAGACAGAAACAGCTCATCCCCCCCCCCCAATCTGATGGGAAGATCCTATTAAATCTACTCTTTAAAAAGGGACTGCATAACATAACATATGTAACACTCTTTGATTCTTGAAATACACAATATAAAGCCTGTTATCGTTTAACATCAGACACACTGTCACACAGCTCACACGGGTGGAAGACTTTCTTTCAGCGACTATATTTCAAAGCAGTAAAACCTAGTAAAGGTTAGTAAACGTAGTAGTGGTGGTAGAAATGTGCAGTGAGCTCAGTGGTGTCGGGTGTGCGTGCGTGTGAAGCCGTGTAGGGGTGTTGTGTGTGTGTGTGTGCAAAAACAACACAAAGAGAAACTCAGCTGACACATGGCACGGTGGCAGGCGGGCAGGTGAGCGGGAGACAGAAACGAGGCGGCAGTCGCTGATGAGCCCTGCCTCGTCCACCGGGGGCCTGGAACACATGCAGAGGAAAAGGTTGAGATTATGGAGTGGTGGTTATACAATGTGTGCGATTCTACATGGCAAACACTGTGAAGGGCAGACGCTGAAGCTGAACCTCCAGATATGGAAATTATTTTCAGTGTGTTTTTTTTTTTTTCTTTTTGGTGAAACTTGGTGCTTTATTGTTATATCCAACAAATAATCTAGGCAGTGTATTAGGACAAAAAAATAGCTACAAATAAAGCTGAGAGATGAGAAAGCTGCAGCATTAAAACTATTGGTTATTGCAGTGATGATGCTAATATTTGTAGGCTCCAATCATCTAGTTTCTGCCTCTTATCTGGGTCCATGTTGCAGCAGTCTGAGCACACAGACCTCCCTCTCCCTGGGCCACCTAATCCAGCTCTTCCAGGGGAACACAAAGGAAAATCTAAACTCTCCTGAGTGTGTCCCATGTCTCCTGGTAGGACATGCCTGAAACATGTCACCTAGGAGATGCCCAGAAGGCATCCTAGTCAGATGCCCAAACCACGTCAACTGGGTCCTTTCAGTGTGGAGCAGCAGCTCTTCTCTGAGCCCATATTATCAAGCTCCTCACGTTACCTCTAGCCACCATTCTGGGGGAGCTCATTTCCTCCCCTTGTATCTATGATCTCATTCTTTTGGTCACTACCTCGAGCCCTCGACCATAAGTGAGGGTAGGAACGTAGATCAAATGGTCAGTTGACAGCTTTGCTTTCAGCTCTCGTCACCTCGGTACATGGACCGCATCACTGCTGATGGCACACCAGTCCTTCTGTCAGCCTCCCGCCCCACTCTCCCCTCAATCAGGAACAAGACCCTGAGATGGCATTCCACAAAAAGCCACCAAAGACCTTCTGCCACTTGGCTCCATAGAAATTCTGTCTGTAATATATGAACAGAATCTGTGGCAAACAAGCCTGACTTATTTGTAGAGGGTTTGTAGTAATACCACATGGTAGTAGACCCAGTGTTGGTAGTCGTAGTATTGGAGTAGTAATATCACTACAGCAGGCAGGGATAACTGCAGTAGTACTCCTAGCAGTAATAGCACAATAATTACTGTCTTGTTGTGGTAGTGTTAGCATGAGTAATAGTAATTATCATTATTATTACTCGTGCAGCAGCTCAGCTTTACGCTGTGCCGGGGAATTAAAAAAATCCTCGAGGAGTTTCTGGGTGTCACGACTCTGATATCCACTGTGTGCAGTTTCTTCGAAGAGGTTCACTTACATAAAGCGGGAAACAAAAGGTAACCGAAGAGAAAATATCAGATAGGAGACGCCCTTTCGCTGTCTTTGCATCTTCAGCCAATTAAATGCCTGAAAACACATGTTATATATTATCACGAGAAACAACTGATTCGGTTTCTTGTTTTGATAATTAAAAGAACTCCCACTGTTTCTGCTGTGTAATTGCTAAAATGAAACTGTCTTTAATGCCACAAACACCTATATGTAAATGCATATACACAGTACTTATACACAGGCAAGCTCATGTAGAATACGTGTATGTACACGAGGGTGTACACAAGCTCAAACTCAAGCTAAATGTTTCCGCACAAGTACAAATATGCATAAACACGGACTGCTGCACACAGTCGGTGGCAGTCAGAGTTGTGGAAGTATAAAGCATGAATATATAAGCAGCACGGGGGTGAAGCGTCTCTCCCAGCAGTTCCAGCCTCATGTTTTTCAAACAGTCAGAAAACTCTGGGAAACATGAGTCTCTCCGCTCCGCTGGGGGATCGCAGCAGCTCTAACAAGGAACCAGAGGAGCCCAGGCAGTTGTTAAAATAATAATTTTTTTTTTCCTTTAGAAAAGCATCCTCTTCTTGTTATTTAAAAAAAAAGCCTCTGCTTTTGTTCGGCTCTCACACCCGTTTCCTCTTTCGCAGCTCCACCAATAAGAGCCGGTCTTCATGTGTTGATCCGCTCTGAAGCTATCGAGCCTTTTCTTCCTTTTTTTTTTTTTTTTTACCTTTTTTTCGTCGTGTTCTGCAGGTTAGCCTGTCACAGAGGCTGGATGGAGCCTTCCTGGGAGACAGTGTTCTCCCTCTGATGTGGGTGTTGGAGCTAGTTTGGAAGATGCTCTCGCTTGCGTTAATCCTTGGGGGGATTTGCAGTATGTGTGACAGCCTCGCCCCCCTCCTCCGCTAATTATAGTTATTGTATGGCACACTTTCAAAACCAAAAAAGATAAAACTTCACTTCTGTTTTCATATTATTATTTAAATAACATAAATGGAAACGCTTTTAGAGAAAGAGAATCAGAAGGGGATGAAATTAATCTCCGTAAATGCTCAGATCAGAATCTGCAGTCACATTTGTTCACTTGGTCACTTTAGCACATTAGAAAGAATATTATTTTGCTCTGATAAGACAGCACTGATGATAATAACACATTTATACTCTTTCCCTCTAAATCTGCAACTCTCTGGATGCAGATTTCAGGTGCCCTCACCGAAACTCTGATGTTCTGCACATGCTCACCAAAGAAAAGAGGAGGTCCCAAAGTAGCTTCTCGTGGCTGATTATCCCTGACAGTCGGCTCAGGTTCTGAGCCTAATGTGTTGTTTATTTGGTGCACATTTTAATTTACTGCTTATTGAATTAACCTGGAAAAAAAAATCTGAAGGATTTTAAATAATGTCTCCAGGATTTGCGTGGTATTCCATCACGTACCTCTGTCCGAGGTGTGTGCTGGTTAGCAGTCGGGACTTATTCCTGCACACATCAGGTGTTGAGTAGAATTGATTTTCTGGGGAGATGCGGCAGAGGATATCGGAGAAGCCTGCTTCACTAACAGAAGTGCTGTCTGGCAGACTGTCCTGTAAAAATGTCTCGATGTGCTCCTTAGAGACGCTTGATAACGTCCAGCTGTTAGCATGAAGTAGACCTTTGCACATGTGAATGTGTTTGACGTCAGAGATTGAAATGTCTGATGTGAAATGATGTAAACACAGCACACGTGGCATGCAGAGTAACGAGGTTAATTCACAGACCGCATTGATTATTTTTCCGCTTCTCCATTCCATATAATTTGTGAAAATGTGTTATAGCCGTTTCCTTTTTTTTTTGTCATTTGTGCACTTCGTATAGTACACACAGGCACTTTGATGGTTTCCCAGAAATTTCACGCAGCACACACATTCCTGGAACATTTCCATATTGTGCCTTTTCCTCACGGCAAGGAGGTATATTATTTATTTATTATTTATGTATTGTAGCTTTTAATTTTTTACCTTTGCAGTTATAATCTAACACTGCTCTCACTATAGTGGAGGAAGGCTAAGAGTTTGGTTAACCAGAAAACATGGAGCAAGTGTTTTAACTAGTTCCCTTAGCATCTATGTGTCCAATGAGCAATTATATGCCAGCTGAGTTGATATAATATTTAATTCAGAGCACCAGTGCTGAAAAGAATTGTGGATACAAGTAACAGCTGTGTAACAGAGGTAAGTGCTAAACTGTAGCACAACGGTAGCAGAGGTTTTATCGGTATGATACTAGTCCAGAGACTTGCTGGACCAAAGTCACAGACAGCATGAAAACGAAGCGCCTCAAATCTGCATTCTGTCTGAAGGCCACCAGGTGGCGATAGCTGGTCCCGTAGAAGAAAAACTGCTCTCTGATTCTGGAAAAACTTTCCTGATGAGTTTATGGGCTCAGTCAAAATGGAGAATTACCCATGTTGTGCTTATTGGCTAATGACTTGTGACTGACAGCTCATTAGCCAATGAGGAAGCGGTTTCACAGTCAGACCCATCTTTCCCCATCAATGTCTGTTTTTTGGGGGGTTTTTTTAAACCAAGATGGCGAGGATGCAGAAGCTAACCTGGAGGCTTCAAACCAGGCCTTCAGAAACCAGTGGATGACTGGATGATGTCACAGCAGCTATGTCCACTTTTTTACACAGTCTGTGTCGACCACCCCCCACTCCCTGCTGTTCCCCTGCTGGTGAAACGTATCGAGGAATTTTTTTAAAATATATATATTTAATTTTTTAAAATTATTTTTAATGTGGGACTGCACAGGAAGTTTACTCCCTGTTTGTCTCCATGCCACACACGTTGGAAAAATGTCCCACTCTTTGCTTGGATTCTTGCTGCACACCACAAAGTCACAAGTTACACAGATTATTGTTGAATAAGATTAAACAGTACCACAAACAGGAAAGGAAATGCATTTGTAGTATAGAC
This sequence comes from Pterophyllum scalare, assembly GCA_024447675.2. Taxonomy (NCBI): domain Eukaryota; kingdom Metazoa; phylum Chordata; class Actinopteri; order Cichliformes; family Cichlidae; genus Pterophyllum; species Pterophyllum scalare. The sequence goes on from JAMQGT020012143.1 coordinate 168,384, forward strand.
TAGGAGATTTCTAATAACTGGTTGGAATGGGTGAAAGGTCAGCCTCAGAGATTTCTGTCAGTTAAGACTAAATTAATTTCCTTTAATGCTCATCATATGAGCATTGGTAACATGTCCCACGTTTCCCCCACACAAACAGACATACCCACACAATGATGGAAATTCAATTTGTTGCGATCTGACCAACAAAATCGCACTCGGTAAATGTCAAGATACCCACTTATGTTCACAAATTATTGCAGTTTAAATCTGTCACTGTTGTGTGTCTCTGAGTTTCACCATGATTTGTAACTCTTCCTGCAGCATAACCTCCGTTCCCTTTTTTTTCTCGCCAGAAGTCGGAAATTATTGTCTTTTATTATTAACGGCATCTGTGCAGAAGTACGTGCAAGTTGTTCCTCTGCAGCGCCACAGTTTTACAAATACAATGTTTAGAAATGAAACATTTACCAACCAAACATTAGCCGCCCCTGATTATGTATAATTATAGATTCATAGTGTAAATATAGTTTTTAGTCTATTGAAATGTGCAACGTGAGTCACAGTTTCTTCCTCGATGTGTTTCTATGGATCTGCCTTTGTGTTTAAGAGTTTTTTGTGTTATGCTGAGTGCTTTTATTTGAGTGATGTACTCATTGTGGAAAAAGTTTTTGCTATTAAAAACCACAAATAACTAATATCTGAAATTTGGTAGCAGACATAAGTAAAGATGAGGCCATGGTCTTTTTAATCTTCTGCAGAGTCCCCCCCCCCACCCACCCACCCACCAAATGCCTTTCAAGGATTGAACCTGCCTCAATTAAAATAGTTGAATCCACAGAAACTATTCATTTGAGCTATTCATTCATTGGAGTCATTGACTCGGAAATTTTCCTAATGGAATTTTCCAGTAAAAGGAGAAATGAAGCATTATCAACTGTCCCTTGCTGTTTCTTCCCTCTTTTCTTCTCTTCCTCTCATTCAGGAGAAATGAAATCCCCTGCTCCCTCATTCACTGTCGGTGTGTGTAAATATGTAAATGGCTGTTGCCTAACCAGCCAAAACTAGGCCATCTTCTCCTCTGTGAACACCTGAATAGAAGTGAGACAGAGATAGCGGATAGAGAAGGAAAAAAGGAAAGGCCAGAGGTGAAAAGCTTACCAAAATATCTTCCTCCAGCAGGCGTGCTGCTCCTTTGCTCAGATTAAACTGACATTGTTCCATATCATGCCGCCCACGTAAAAGCAGAACGATATTATACTTATAATTCCCACGTTTACTTTTTTTACAACAAAAGGTAACTTTTCAGTGAACTCTGTTTGCAGACTCTAAGCACTTTCAACTGCTGCAAAAGAAGTTTACGAGTCCCGCATGTTTGCAGATGCACAGAGGAGCGCAGGAAGTTTAGACAATTAAAAGCCAACAGCAGGAACAGAGTCCCGAGGATGTAGCGCCTGGGGGCGAGTGTGAGTTTAGTTTTAGGCGATCTCACTGTTTTTGCTTTTGTGTCTCAAGTGAAGTAATTAGATGAGTCTCTGATCTCGAGTAAAAACTAATATTCGGGAAATTTGTCTCAGTTTAATTTATGCAAAACTGCGCAAAAGTTTTGAGCCACCTGTCATCTCCTTGGACCCAGCCTTTTTAATGTGGTCGTGAGCAACAGTTCTCCGGGTTCTCAGTGCAGTTCTTGAACCTCACCATTTCCAGAGGACTTTTTTTTTTTTTTTTAAGGCACATAATAAAAAAAGTAGCAAACTTAAGGGACGGCCCATGTTGTGTCTACATATAATAGAAAAGTTAGCAAAGCACCAATTGGAAATGATAGCTTTAGGCGCTTTGTTACCAGCAGCCTGTTGCACAAACATGTAATTTGTTCCCATTTCTTTAGCTGAATCTACGACGTATGCTAGTTTACGCAAAAACTGCGCTGAAAATCAGGGCAACAGGTGTTACCTTTTTTTTTTTTTTACATATTCGGTTCAAATCATAGAGAGCTGCATGGAGGGGCAGCAGTGAGTGTCTGCAGCCATCAATACCATCTGAAAAGCTTCAGCGTTATTGAAGCAGTGTGGGATAGAGAATGGAACCCAAGTGCAGCTTTGAATGTCCTTCAAGAAGCCCGGTGAACTGTTCCTGAAGGCTGCTTAAGGAAATGACGAGAACGTTTATTTCTTTCAGGGCCCAGGTACAAAAAAAACATTAATCACGTAAAATGAAAAGATGCTTTTGTACCAGATTTAGCTCTCGGCTAATTTCCATCCGCAGTGCCTGGGCAGATAAAAACACATAAAAATAAAACAGATTAAATCCAACAGCAGAACACAAATACTCACGTTACCCACATATATACACATACCCACGTGCAAGGAAACTTAATAACAAAGATAAAGAAGACAAATGTCAAAAATATGAATCAACTATAAATAAAATTCCATAAAACACAAGACAAATGAATGCACACAAGACAGAGCGCTCAAAATCCACTTTTCACCTCACAGTGTTTGTTAGAATTATACAAACTTTGTGTTTGTCTTACAGACTGCATTTCCATGTATATTTGTATGTTTTAGGAAATTACTACACCTATTTTTCATTTCCCAGGGCTCAAGACTTTTGTACCGTACTGTCAGTTCACAACAGCAATCATCTCAAGGCCCCTTATACTGTAAGGTTAAGGCCCACAGGCTCTGATACCAAGACTGCAGTATTAGAGAGGGAAGCCCAAATTATCTAATTGTGATAATAAGGAGAAAAAATTCCTCTTCTAACAGGAAGGTTGTAGGGCGGCATGGTGGTTAGCACTGTTGCCTCACAGCTAGAAGGTCCGGGGTCGCATCCACCCTGGCCCGGGCCTTTCTGTGTGGAGATTAGATGTTCTCCTCATGTTTGCATGCGCTTTCTTTGGGTGCTCCAATTTCCTCCCGCAATCCAAAGAAACCAGAAGGCTGTAAAGGGCTGTTACAAACGCAGGCCTTAAGTCCGCAGTAGGTGACAATAAGGTTCACGCATTTATTAACGAAACCTTTATGAAAGAAAATAAAACAGTCACAGGGAGTTCAAGCAAACGGAGGGAAACCAAACCACCTTCTCTGTCCTCCTACTCAGTCCTTCTTCTTGTACTTGAACAATTACAATTTTTTTTTGCCTCTGTGTGCCACCGCAGTGGATTTCAAATCGGACAATCAAGCTGCGATTGACGGATAGATTTTCAGCTCTGTCTGAAGTTTCGAACTCATGGACGTCACCAAATGCTACATTTCCTCCATAGATGTTCTACTAGGCCTTCGCTGAAGCCACCTTCAGTTGCTGCTTGTTTGTGGGTCTTTTTGAATTTAGTTTTGTATTTAATAGCTGATATATGGAAGCTTATTTCCGCCACTAAAAAAACAAAAAATATATTGCCATCCATAACTCGAATTTTCGAGTTGTTTTCTCAAAATTTTTGATTTTCCTCCTTTTTAAAAATGCACCTGAGTGATGATTTGGCCACTCAGCGTTTTTGCTTTCTTTCTTATTCATCATGGATTAATGAGAGACAAGCGCCCGACCATATACATACATACATAACTGTTCTTCAGTCAATTGTCCAATTACTTTTGTGCCTTTGGCAATGGGGGACTGTGCATAAAAATGGCTGCAACTCCTAACACAGTTTGTGTTCAGTTGAAGCTGAAATGCTCTGAACTTGAAGCACATCTTGATTAACTGATTCTCAGTCCACTGTGGTGGTGTACAGAAGGTAAAACTGAGACGGTCCTACCATTTTCACAGGTGGAGAAAGGGTCGGCAAGAATAATCATAAAGATAGTACTGGTTCTCTGCTGATATGTACCTTAAATGTTACCCTCCCCACTGCTTCTCGTGTCCTTTTTACTCACTGCTCAGGACCTAATCATGCAGAACCATCTTTACAGAACAAAAAACAATCATCAACACATATGCCAACTCAATTCACAGTGTGAATCTAATTAACAAACCAAATTGAATACCAAAATAAATGATAGAAACGCCTCATGTGATAATGGTAAATAATCACACACGCCACTAATGATATTGGGAAGTAGGCTCTATGCCAGCAGGACACTTGAGGTGACTCAGATGCTAACAAGACGCAACTGAACCAAGCAAGGTTACATAACATAACGTATTGCT